>VXCM01004908.1:18692-43692 GCA_014773175.1 Lucifuga dentata
AAAAAAAAAAAAAAAAAAAAAAAAAAAAAAAAAAAAAAAAAAAAAAAAAAAAAGGAGTTCGGCCTCAACAGAAAGGATCGAGTCAAAAGCCGACACGAGTTTACGATGCAAACACGAAGACCAGCTTGTCAAAAGATCTCTTAATGCTACGCTTACATTGCAGCTCAACGCTTCAGAGGTTTTCCCGCCACGCATATCCTGTTGGATAATCAGTGTCAAAAACCAACTAACAGCAAAGACTTTTCCCATTTTTCCATATGAACCATGAGGCACAACATCAGATTTTACTTAAATGGTCCGGTCAGAATTTTTTTGATTGAGCATTATTCGTCTGAGAGAGCGGCGCAGTATGGCAGCTTGACTGACGCATAAAGAACAATGAGATGCTGATAAGGACAGAAGGCCAAATAAACACAACTGTGAACTTAACACTCACCAGTCAGATGCTGCTTAATAAAATAAAAAAGCAGCGTTGGTACACTGCAACACGTCTTTTCAGGATCAACAGTCACACTGTGGTTCATTTGGAACCAATCTAAAATCAATAAATCAGAGGCGCTGATATGATTTCCTCGCAAAACGTGCAGAAAAAACTGTAGCAGCCTCAGCAGCAACAGCAAAGGGCTTCGTTCCGGCAAACATTTTGAGGAACAAACACTTGTGCGTACAGGCGACAGCTGGCGACAAACAATTCCCACTCTCACGTTTTAACTGCCCAAACATGTTTTTAGAATTAAAACGCATCGCAAATCACGCAAATCAGCACTGAAACGTCAGCAAGCTGGATTGGTAGCTTAAAGCCAGGACGGACTGCGTAGAATGACACCAATAATCAGTGTAGAGGGGGTCAGAGGTCATGGGTGCTAAAGGACCATACTGGCGATTGTGCATGTTTGAGCCTAATATATTCAGTTTTCATACATGTAATGTTACTGTCAATCATTTCCCAAAGCATACTACTGGAATGGTGAATTAAAAATGTTTTTCCTACCTTCCAGACCTCCATTGGTTTCAGTTCATTCTGCTATTAAAATCAACTTGTTGATACTGTAAACGTTCTTGGGATAGGTAATCCATCATCACCAACAAGACGTGTATTCAGGTTTTTTTAGAAGTTATGTAATTTTAGTGTTTAAGCTCAATAAAAAGCGTGGAGTGAATGTATGCCTCCACCAGGGAATATAGTCCCAAAAGAAGACCTGTGTTTATGGAAAAATTTAAAGGACTGTGACTTCATAAGGCTGTGTAACTATTAGCAGGAGAAACATGGATTTTTAAGGTGGGTGTATCACTGGAATATTTGATTTTGAAAGATTAAGAGATTTAGCAAAATAATCAGGAAAGCTGAAATACAGTTTTATCCTTTGGGAAATGATTGTCAGTAACATAACATGTATGAAAATTGAATATATTAGGCTCAAACATGAAAAATGGGTGGAATGGTCCTTTAAGACAAGAACGCAGGAAAGATGGACAAGACTAGGAATAGTAGGATCAGTTATAGCAGGCTGGTGATCTGAACCTGCAATGCTACAGCTAACCTGAGAAAACAGTAGGGAGAAACAATGTGGAGGCTCTTTATGCAACATGTCTGTGTTTCCTCAGCCGTGGACACGTATGTAACTGTGAGTGTACTCAGTGACTTCAAGAAATCAGCATGAAACCCAAGCTAGCTCCACTGCTAACCACATCTGGTCCTAGCCATCCCACGTGGATTACCATTCCCTGCGTCCCTAGAGCCAAAGTTCCCGTGTGTGTGTGTGTGTGTGTGTGTGTGTGTGTGTTTGTGTTTGTGTGTGTGGTAAGGGTTCTGGGAAGCCTTGCTCCTGGAAACATGCAGGGCAACACGCTGGAACATGCAGAGCACATGCCAGGCCTCTTCAGATGTGGCTCACGGCTTGGTATGACACGCGTCCATGTCCACGCGCCCACCACACACACACACACCAATTAACAACACTAAGAGGTCTAGACATGATTAACTGTGAAATCTGAGATGCATTTCTACACACACACCTATAGGATTACAATGTATAGACACACACACACACAGACACACACCAAACAGGAGAAAATAAACTTCTGCATGCTCCATGTCTGCAGTCAGACAGAGTTTGCCTTGTTTCTATTGTTGCAGAGACACAAAGCAGGTCTGTCCTAACTCAGTTATTGTATCTTCTACCCAAATACCTGGCGTTGCCCTGTTAGCCTAATCCGCCGTGTGTGCCGGCCAAAAACCATACCCGACTCCCGTTCTCGCTCACTGATAGAGAGAGCTTCACCCCACTGATTTCCCCCACTCCCATCAATGAAACAATTCATGTATCATGGCTCTTTCCCTTTAGCCACCCTTCCTCTCATTTCGCCATGTCTGATGCGTGTTCCTATGGCGTGATGATAAACTGAGAACGAGACGCAGGGAGAGAAACAGAAGCAGACGGTTATCCGTGTTGTTGGAACATGATTTACGATGGTAATTATACCTCTGCTCTTCCTGTCGCAGCCAGATGATTTCTTACATGTATGGGAAATGCTGGGACGTCTAAAAATGCTGACTTTTCTTTTTTTTTTTTGGTTTTAAAGCCACACCCAAACACTAAAACCAAATGTTTGTAGTTACTAGAAGCATGCACACCAGTAACCCCCCTCCTTTTCCCTGCTGGGCATTCACGGTGCTGGGAAGCCGCCTTTAAAACAACCTCACGCCTGCTTTTATCACAGCAAAAAGCCCAATGCTGTTTCGCTACGTCACCGTATGGCGCGAGTCAGAATTGAACATCGGCCCCTCATGAAAACTCGACTTATTCACCTTCATTCGAGGGTTTGTTCACGACTCTGTGGGCTGAAGCATGTAGGCAAAGTTGGAGCGCGTGGCAATAAAGCACATACATGAGTAATAAAAAACCAGTTTGTCTGATACAGAAAACAGTAATAAGAGTTATAAATAAGGTGCATTCAAGGGAACAGACAAACAGTTTGTTTTTAAAGCAAGGGGTTATAACATTTAAGAACTTAGCTGAATTGAAAATTATTTTATGTTTCGAGCTTAAAACAAATTACCGCCTGAAAACCTACAGAAGATGTCTGACAGCACTTGTAGAAGGAAATTTGATTTTAGGAGTCAGTTTGCACATATGATGCTGAAACACACGCATATCTCAGTAGCTGGAGTTAAACTGTGGAATTCATTAGATGATGATTTAAAAGGTTGTTCTAATTTTTTCAACTGAAGAAAATATATAGAGAAAGAATATTTGGCCGTTATGAATGTGAATAAGAGAAATGTTGAGCTGTCTGATGTGATAGTATATTTATTTTGTTTCTTGTCTTTTGGTTGCGATTAAATTATTGGACTAAACAGTAAATGAAGTAAAGGGTAGACTGTCTACATTTAAGTCTTGTTACATAAACCTAGAGTTTATGTTTGTCGTGAAGAAAGGGGCAGGTATTTATAAGACTTTGTTCNGTTACATAAACCTAGAGTTTATGTTTGTCGTGAAGAAAGGGGCAGGTATTTATAAGACTTTGTTCTACTTCCTGCTCCTTTCCTTCATGGAAAAGTGTATAAATGTTTTGTATATGAGTATTGCATGAACGAAATAAAATGAAATGAAATGAAATAAAAAGGCAACATTAACGAAGAAGAGGCTGAAGCCTTGTGTTTTCAGTTCAGGCATTTCGCTGACAATAAGCTCACTGCAGTAATTCAGCGTAGTGTGGTTGTATATGAATGAAATGCTGAGGAAAATCATTCGGAGCCAAAAGAAAAGCTTTTACTTCATAGCACAGTGAGAACTATAAGTAGACAAACTATGGTCAAAGATATGATTCACAAAGCATAATGTTGGAGGTTTTCTGGTTTTATTATCCTGACTTTCTAAAATCAGCATTTACCCAGCATCCCTTATTTACTGCTCTGGACTTCCTTTAGCAGCCGTAACAAAACGACACACGTGTAAAGCAGCCTTTGTGGCTTCGTTCTTTGTTTCCCAACTAAGTCACACGTTAGATGTTCCCAGACGGCGTGGAAGTCTGCGGGCTGGGCTACTTCCTGGTCTGCAGTCACATGAGGGTTCATTCACTGTGGCGTGGTTGTACACGTGCACACACCATGCTCAGAGATTATCACAGAAACAGTGATATCGGCGTGCACGTATGGTGTCGTATCAGCAATTTATCCTCCCTGTGTGAACACTTCAGCAGTCGTTATACAGTCAGATCCGGCAGAACCAAATTGTCCTGGGCCGCTAAGTGAAATGCAGTTTCTGACGCACGCCGTCAATTTGCTAACGTTCAACAGAAACTTAGCAGAAATCCGATCTCGGTCTTTTGCATACAATAATCCATTTCAGGTCATTTTGATTATAAATCACCAATTTTCTATTATTTCTTATTCTTTCTTATTATTATTTCTATTATTGGTCTGTCGGCAACACAGCGGGCTGAGCTGTATTTCACCTTGGACTTCAATTCAAGTCATCAAGGTCATTTCAAAGTTTCCTAGACCGTTTCACAAAGAAAAAAGTCAATAGAAAATCAGCCTTGAATTCGCTGTTAGCTCCATCAAACACAGCTACAACAATCATCTACATACACGTGTTCTGTAAGCATGAGAAAACACAATTTTATATCATTTCAGGAGCCTGACATGACAGAAAATCCTGGTAGAAAGAGGCTAACACAAATAAATCCTGTATCCTGTTATATCCTGTCCTTTAATGTCTGTCACTAAAAATAGCAGCAAAGTGACAATTTTATTCAATTTATTCAACTTTATGCAGCTCTGATCATTTTGCTTTAACACTCACTGCCACACACAAACACACACACACACACACACGCGACTTGGTGAGTTAGGAAAGACGTCTAGTGTTTTAAAGGAATATGGGACGTTCTGACCGCTGGCATGCCTGGAACGTGATGTGACATACCAGACGAAAGCTAGGAAATGTATCGATGCCTTCATCAACACGCGATGATATCGCAGATTGTCTCATAATACACACCACTAGTTATGTAATATTTTATAAATGCCCATTCAGCATTTCGTATTACATCAGTGTTTGTTACAGACAGGCATTTATTCCATTGGCATTCTTAATGGACCATCAAGACAGACAGAATGCCCAATTATATAATCCAGAATACTAGATGAGATATTTGTTAACGTAATGTCTCTTTAATATGCATGTCAGCACATAATACAGTAGTTTATACCCAGCTTGATAGTGGAAAAATGTGTTATCTTAAAAACTGATAATGACAGTATTCATTAAAAAAAAAACAAAAAAAACTACCAAATCCAAATTAAACCTTTTCCTTGTGGGACAGAGAATATATATATATATTTTTTTATGTTTTACATATAGAATCACTTCTTTTGGAGCAGAAACTCCATGTAAGGCATTCAGCATGTATTCATACATTCTCAAACTCAGCTGAGCACTCCGGGTGAGTAAGAGTGCTAAAACTTTTGTTGTGGGGTGAGGTTGATGCTATGCTGAATCAGTGAAGAAAGGTGTGAATAAAGGGTGTAATAAAAAAATTCCACCAACTGGAGACTTTTTTTACATCTGGAGCCTAAGTGGAGACGGAGAGGGCGTGATGTGTCCTTACACCAGCCCCGTCTCCGTGAAAGAGCATGTTTTGGGTCGGTGTGAGCTTTGCATTCTGTTGGAACATGTTGCAGTATTTTTTTTTTTAAGCAGAGTGTATGCACAGGCAAACTATGAGTAGACCAGGAAGAGCTGCACTAAACAGGATGGACTAAGCTAAAGCTAAGCTAAAGCTACATTTGCTGTCCTTCATGCAACACCAATGCAAGCTTTGATGATTTTACGCAAAAACACGGCGATGAACTGACTTCCACACATTCCTGTATGGCCCTAAATCACCCAAAATATGCAACAAACGGCCTTAAAGGACAATACCAGCGATTTTGGATGTTTGAGTCCAATATATACAACCTAGTGTTGGTTTTGGGAAATGGTTGGTAACATAACAGGTATGCAGGTTGTATGGCGGCATATTAGGGCCACATAAGACAAAAAAAAAAAAAAAAAAAACAAGGGGGTATTATTTTGAGGTTTTAAACATTTTTGAGTTTTCAAACTCGCAAATTTGCTAGTTTTAAGAGTCAGTATGCTTATGATAATTTGATGATTTTGCTAAAAGCACAAGTGTTTCTTCATTGCTAAATCCAGTGGAAAAGTATAATTTAATAAGCCTGGAGGTATCCTGCCACACGGACTACTCTCTGCCTGTACGTTACCTTATTAAATTATACCTTTCCATCAGATTTAGCAATAAAAAAAATACTTGTTTTACCGCAAAATCATCAAATTATGATAAGCATATGGACTTTTAGAACTAGCAAATTTGCTAGTTTGAAAACTCAAAATAATGCCCTCCTCATTTTTTTTTCTATCATATGACCCTAATATGCCATCATACAACCTGTATACCCGTTATGTTACTGACAACCATTTCCCAAAGCATACTACTTTAGCAGTAAATTAAATTATTGTTTTTCCTACCTTCCAGACTGCCACTGGTTTTAGTTTAATCCTGCATGCACCTTAAGGTTTGGTTTTGAAAGATTAGGGAGTTAATGGCAGGAAAACTAAGATAAGGTTTTCTGGAAATTGTTTGTCAGTAATGTAAAATGTATGCAGCTAGTATTTAACAGCTTAAACATCTTCTTTTTTTTTCATCTTTTCGCTAAAGCAAAAATCGCCTGCATGGTCCTTTAAACGCATGCCTGTGCAGAGATTGTTGGCCTTTTGCATCGTGTGCCAAAGCACAGGCACTCCCCCCGGCTCTGGGATTGCCAGTAAAAGGAAATAATAATGAGAGGAGCTTAAAGCTATTCACAGCGTTATAAAAGAGTGTATTGGTGAGCGGGCGAACCAAAGTCACCACTGGATATTTAATTGGTAATTTCTCACAGGGTTAAAACCTCTTAACACAGAAAACACAACTGTTCTGATGCATTATCCAGGTACAGGTAAACAGAATAGGACTTATGATGGATTATAAACTCCTGCTGGCTGGTACAAGCCAGAGCCAGACGAGCGCCATTCAATGATGAAATTATTGCCTAACGGAGCTTTTCTATCCAAAAATGATTTCTCTTCTCTTACACAGCTCTCTAACTTTGGGTAGGAAAGTGCTCTACAACTGAAGATGGTGATTATTATTACCATTTTCGAAGACAAAGTGTTTTTTCTGCACCACAATTCAGCCTCACATGAAGTCTCTGGATCGAAACAATGGCTACGTAACAGCTCGCAGCACGTTAGCCATACACCGACTGACCTACATGATGTCCCAACTTGCCATGCTACCAAGAACTGTGTGTCTCCAGCGTGTGATGAGGCCATCGGGGCGAGTNGGGGGGGGGGGAGGCTCCTAGCCAAAAAAGCAATCGCAAGGGTGGGTGCAGTGTGTGTACAGTGTGTGTTGTAACACAAAACTGCAGCACGTCACTCTTTGCAGCAGAAATGTAGCTTAATGTTGTTCAGGTTTATTCTAAAGAGATAATAAAGAGCAAGAGACGAGATAGTTAAAGGGAGGGTGAGGGCACGGTGGATTAGATTTGTACGCTAACCAACGCTGTGGCCTGACGAGCTGCAGGCAGGCTGGACACGCTGCCCTACTGTAGCACTGTTAGCGATCAGAAACACACACACATGCACAGAAACAGCTGCCCGTGCAAGCGCAAAATTCAAATGCACACGCGCAACCCACGCAGATGGCGCAAATACTGGCAAGTGAATAAATGAGAACGTGAACATTTGGTTATGCAAGAAACGTGCCTTTAAAATGAACACACACACACACACACACACACAGAGCATTGTGTTCAGACGTCNAGAAACGTGCCTTTAAAATGAACACACACACACACACACACACACAGAGCATTGTGTTCAGACGTCCATTAAACAGTCTCTGCAGTAATCAAGCTCAGCCCTGTTTGAAGACAGTGCAGCTATTGGCCAATTGTTTACTCCCTAAATTAAAGTGAGATGTTTTCTGAGCTAAATAAAGACCTGAGCTCTTATTTACAGGTGATAAAGGAGGTCTGCTATCATTCTGGAAATAAGGCCGTGATAAAAATTAATCAAGCCTTTCCTACACTGACTGACAATGCTGCGCTGCTCACAGGTTACAAATGCACAAATACACACAAGGAGATAAAAATCAAATCCTCTTTTTAATTCCCATCACTCCCTCAAAATGCAAAGCTAAAACGTTAACAGGTGACCGTCTTTGCCGCACAATCGAGAACCAAACACATATGCACACATACGGCCTTGCACAATAGCTTGTCCTGTTGAAGGTGGAAAAGATGCTGACTTGGAGTATTTTAACCTTCTTTTGGGGAATATGTACTTACAAACAACCCGAATGTCTTTATTTAAAAATGGTTTATATTGAAGATAAACATTGTTATAGAACTAGACAAGCTAACTGGAAAGATTGACCTTCCTCAACCAAGAACGCACGCCTTAAAGAAGACTTCCTGTATAGGCATTTACTCTTTGGAATAACTTACCATCTCACATTAAAAGTGTTAAAAACTAATTCATTTTTAAAAGGTAATTAAAAGCTTATTTGAGGTAGGGTTTTCTTTTCCACTGTCCAGTGTGTGTTCCTGTGCTTGCTGTGGCCTAGTTGTCTTGTTGGTTGGCAGAGAGTGGATCGCTGGGGTCAGAGGTCAGATGTGGCCGTTGTCACGGTTTATATTGTTTGTGATATGTCTGTGATATATTTGGATGTTTTAGCATGTAGGTTTGGGTAATGTGATTGGTGCTAAATCGGAGTCTTTGCAACTTTTACTTAATTTTTCTTTTTAGCATACATTTTATGTTTGATTGAATGGTCCTTTAAACCATGGGGCATCAGCTAATGGGGATCCAACTAAATAAGCAATAAACCTATGCACACACTTTCAGAGTGAATTCAAAAACCGATCGGTAATTTCATCCCCCTCAAAATCTCGCACGTCCACGTCAGGAAGCTCCAGAAGGCAGCTGTTACTGGATGCTGCCATGCATACAGCTGCAAACAAAGGCCTGTGTGCTGCCAAAGTGCTCCGCTGTTAAAGCCCAAATGCTGCTCATGTTTCCCAATGTTTAACCCCTGTGTGTGTGTGTGTGCAGTACCCTCCCCCCCATAGCCTGAAAATGCCTTCCAGTTCACTTCTCCCTTATAAGTCACAAAGCTGTCTCATGGCAATAAGAATCAAAACATGGGGAGCCGAATTACACCAGGCGAGAAGAGAGAGGAAGCTGTCCTTTTCCAGGAAATGGATTCTATTTTCCTCTCTCACCCAGAAACTAAAGGGCCCTTCCTTCCATTTTGCCCTGCAGCTGATGAATGAGGAATTTCATAAAGCTACATCTCTCTCTCTCTCTCTCACACACACACACACACACACACTTCCTCTCTCAGCGTGGCTGCTGCATGCCTGACTGTGTGTTTATTTCTGGAAGCTCACAACATGGCCGACATGTGCTTTGTTATTGTTAGTACAGCATCATCATCACTCTCGGCCTGTAGGTTGCTTATCTCTCCCTCCTCTCCCCAAACAACTAGCACTCTTACATAAATGCCAACACGAAGTTATGCTTGCTATAATTTAATAAGGACGGCAATAAACCGTGTTAAATAAATGATATCCTCCTCGTACTCACCATTTGATGATGATGGCCGTATGGAATATTTGTTTCTTGAAAAAAGGCACTGAGGGCGGTCTGGAAGAAAACAAACAGAAGATGATGTTTTACCAGAGAAATGCTGTAAAAGAGACCAGATTGTTTAAATGTGGAGAATAAATCCAGATATACGATCCAAACATGAGGCATTTTTGTGTGTGTTCATACCACTTACTCAACAGCAGAAATCAAAGAGTTGGCTAGCTAACGTTAAATTTATTTTCGGTTTAACGCAGACTAAACATTTACGTAGCCTAGTTTGTTCAAAGTGGCGATCATGTTTTATTGCGTAACAGCACTCCATGGCCTCCCTGTCATGTGGCGGATTATAGTATTTAATCTACAGTAAAGTCCTAATTAGATATGAGAGCTTTACGTTTCACCCTCTTTGGTTACTATGGATCCCATATTGATTTAGTCTACGGCATAAAAATATCGACTTTCTCAAAGCTAAAAAGTTCGGGTTTGAGAGTGGACCGACACCGGCAACCTAAAAACGAACAGATAACAGTAAAGCTTTGTATTGTGGTGAATTTCAAGAGCCTAAAAAAGTGTCAAGGAGCGGATAGACTAGCTACAGTTCCAGATGCTAGCCGGTCAGGCGTAAATATTAGCCGAGTGGCTAATATTACCCAGTCGTTAAGCTTGATCATTTTCTACTTTTTTTTTTTTTTTTTTTTTNTTTTTTACCTCAAACTGCCAATGTGCCGCTTGCAAAAGCTGCTTCGCCTGGTCTGCCGCACAACCCGCCGTCAGGACGAACTGGTTAATCATGACTTGATGTTTAAGTTCATCCATTTTCGACGAAGCCCCGTATCCTGGTCGCGGCAACTGGCTCTGAAGCAGACTTTGGACCGTTTTTGCTCTCTTTCTTCACTCTAGCTCTGCTCCGTTCCTCTGACTCAGTTGTCCACCATTACAGCCGGTTGAGCAAACACAAATATTTACTGTAGGAGCGGTAGTGGAAGGGGTNCACCATTACAGCCGGTTGAGCAAACACAAATATTTACTGTAGGAGCGGTAGTGGAAGGGGTCCCACGTGATTGACAGGCGGGCTCAGCCAATCAAATCAGAGCATCGCCGGTGGGATTTGTATGCTGCTAGCCGAGGGGCTAAAGTCGATTATCCTTTAGCTAGCTAATCTGGGTTTATTTTGACGCTTAAATATATTCAAAGCGAAAATAATTAGATGGATTTGGATAGGATATAAAATGTAGCCCATGCGTATAATGGAAATCACCGCAAATAGAGTAAAATTTCCACGCGAGGAATCTCGGAAAGGGTTTGTTTTGGACTACATATCCCATGAGCCCTCGCTTTGTTTGTAACTCTCCAGAAGGCTGACTTTTGTGAATGACGGCCTCTCTCGTCCAATTCCCACGCGCGCTGTGTCACTATCTTGCCAAATATGGTAAACAAATCCACCATCGCCAATTACATCGCTCGGAGTTAAATTAGGAACAGCCGACAGCCGTGGATAAATATTCACAAGTGTTGAGTCTGCGCACTATTTCCTTTAAACCGCTTACTGTATCCCATCAGTGAATACGGCGGAACGGTTTATCTCATCATCATTTCTCCCGTACAGCGCAGAGTATGTTACCTTTCTGCTTGCTCAAGGACACTACAGCAGGGCAGATATTAGGTGACATACTAGGGTTTAAAAGTGGATCAGGAAGACCATGCATAACGGCTTCATCCAGATGGCCTTAAAGCCGCAATTATCCACTTAATATATCAATTACTATCAATTACTGAAACTAATGAACATAAACATGCATGCTGAAACAAAACAGAGTTCCCTTTTCCTTTCTTTGTTTTTAATTGTATGATATGACTAGTATAAAAACAAAATAAAATGGGATAAAACAGCATAGGTGACAGTGAGATTATATAACAATTTCTGATTAAAGGCATCACAATAGATCCATTGGTTTTTTTCATTTGCAAGTATGATATTTAGATAACAATGCTGTAGGTTAGTAATGGAAGTATCAAAGCTAATAAATTAGTAGACCTAAATAACTGGGGATCTGAACGCAAACATGCTTTTATTTGTTGCTATTGCCATGTGAGAGGACACAAGAAAAAAAAAAAAACTTGAAATGGAGACACCTGCTGGTGAAAGGTCACAATTGACCCACTGGGTGACTTTGAAGTCCTGGTCATCCAAGGCAATAAAATGTTTACATTATACAAATGGTGTCCCAACACAGATTTAAATATATTAAATCATGTGACCTTTGAGGTGTCAGGGTGGTACTTAAAGCTTTCTTGGTGTCACCTATGTACTTGCCATATCTTAGGACACACACACGAGAAGACTTTTAAGATCTTTCAGGTGGGAAAAAGTATAGCTTCATATATTTAACCACAAAATTTTGCAGATCCAAATTATAGACAAGCACACAGTGTTTTGAAAGGTGATCTGTGCTGGATGATCTTTCCTATTTTGCATTGATTTTTTCGTTCTTTAAACTATGTAGTGTTTTTGTGGGTTTTATCTAGTGAGTTGAATTTTGATCTTGTACGTGATAACGCTATAATTAAAGCCGAGACTGCCAGAAATATACAGTACCAATAAGCCATATGTGAGAGTTCACAGAATCGACACCCTTGCCAATACATTTGAAATACAAGATTCTGGTATATCAGTCCTCCTCAAACCCTACTTCAGCACAGTAGATGTATTGAAGCTATACTGTATGTGTATTTAGTTCTTGAGGATAGCAGGGAGCCTGGCAACAATAAGAACAGCTGTTCAAACATTTGCCTGTCTCACCAACAAGCCTTTTGTCAAGAACCCGAACAAACTTGGAGGCATTTTTTTTTTTTTTAAACCAAGCCTCCTTGAAGGGATGCAACAGCTGGCCTCACGTAACCAAGCTCTTGCAATGCCGCAGGATAGTTTTTGCAAGTCAACCATCCTCAATTCCCTGCAGGGAATGCCAATCCATGGCAGCCCTGGTACTCTCAAACCTCAGCCAGATGTGCTGACAAAATGTGTTTGGAGAAGAAGAGAAAATAGAACAAGACTTAAAAACCAAGAGCAATCACTCCACAATGGTTCTCATACACTGTTTAAAAAAAAAATATATATATATATATCTGTTCATGTTTTCTTCTTTCATCCCATTCAGTGGCCATGATTGTTTCAATCTGAATTGTTTGACCTGGTCAAATATTTGTCACATGTACCTCTTACATTTGTCACATATGTGAAAAAAGTTGAATTTGACTTTTTTTTTTTAACAAAAGGATAAAATTTGCACCCACACATACAGTGTGGCTGTGTGTTTACAGGTAAGTGGCTGCAATGTGGGGTTAAAACACTAAGTGGCAGTGTTTCCCTTTGTGTAACACTTCCTTAACCAGGTCCTTCAATGTAAAATAACATTGTTCTGACATGGCATCAGTGTTCTGTGGAGAAAATGGTACTAACATTGTTTAAGGTTGGTTTAAGGTCCAATGAACTGTAATCCAAGGGGAAATAGTGATACATTCACGTGTGATATAAAGTATATGTGGCAGTGTCAGATATATGACTCATACTTGGCTCCATCTTTTGTTTGATATAATTAGATTTTAGAGTTAATTTCACTGTTCCAATTAAAACTTTACTTTCTTTGGTTTTAAAACACACTTTTACACAATGTCAGTTGTGAAATCCCTTATCTTTCCACTGATTTAGCTTTTTTTTTTTTTTAGGTAAGGTAAGGTAAAATTTATTTATATAGCACCTTTCAAGAGCAGAACTCACAAAGTGCTTCACAATAAAATTGAAATTAAAACAAAGACAAAACCAAATCAAACCACATACAAACCAAGTCAGTTAAAAGCCTGTCTGTATAAAAATGTTTTAAGAAGCCGCTTAAAAGAGTCCACAGTTTCTGCCAGTCTTATATTATTGGAGAGGCTGTTCCAGAGCCTGGGGGCCACGACAGCAAAAGCACAGTCACCCTTTGTCTTTAACTTAGTCCGAGGAATGGTGAGAAGCTCCTGATCAGATGATCTGAGAGTCCTTCCAGTCGAGTATGGCGTCAAAAGTTCCGATATATAAGCTGGAGCCTGATTGTGAAGAGCCTTATATGTGAATAACAAAATTTTGAAATCAATCCTATATTTCACAGGTAGCCAGTATAAGGAGGCAAGAACAGGAGTGATGGACGTTCTGCAGCTAGTTCGGCATAACAGTCTTGCAGCAGCATTCTGTATAAGCTGCAATTTTCCCAAAAGAGATTTGTTGAGACAGGTGAACAGAGAATTACAACAGTCCAACCTGGATGATATGAAAGCATGTATAATGGTCTCAAAAACACTGTACGGAACAACAGATCGTAATTTAGAGATGTTACGAAGCTGGTAAAAACAGTTTCGTGACAAAGACTTAACATGTTGTTCAAAGTTTAAGTGCTGATCAAATAGGATACCTAAATTTCTGCAACAAGATTTTATAGGCAGTGAGCCAAACAGTATTGGTGGTGTGATGGTCTCAGGGCCAATCAGCAAAACTTCAGTTTTTTCACAGTTTAGCTGCAAAAAATTATTAGCCATCCACTCCTTGATGGCAGTAAAGCAGTCATATAAGATTGTCAGCCTATCCACCTGAGGTTTGAATATATACAGTTGAGTGTCATCCGCATAACAATGATAGCAGACAGTTAAAACGACTTATCAACTGACCAAGTGGGAACATGTAAATAACAAACAGGAGTGCTTTTAGCACTTTTAGCATTTAGCATTTTTTTCCCAAATAGAGAAAAATATAAATTATTACAAAAGCTCTTCAGGTGTTTTAAAATGCTAATTTACTGTAGCGAGCCCAGTGTCTGACTTGAAAAGTTTTTTTGTAGTTCTCTGATGTATATATATATATGTATATATATATATATACATATATATATATATTAACTAGGCCTACTTTGTGATTTGATTTCATAGTGTTGTGGTTTTAAAAGAAAACTAAAAACTCACATTAATGAAACTTCCTCAAACATGAACACAGATCAGAGACAGAAGACTACTACAGAAGACTTTCCTCTGCAGACTCATCTGACACAGCGGATGCTTACTTTCATCAGGGCAACCTCCAAACCCAAAATGCCAATTAGGGTTATGTGTGGATATGTGTGGATGTGCGTTATGGATAAGTACACATATTTACTTTACTTTGGGTTGCATTTACTTGCATGAAAGGTGCTATATAAAAAAAGTTTGTTTGTTTGATTGATTGATTGATTGATTGATATGGTGGCAATGGGAGGAAATCCCCAGAGTCTTGTTCCTTTGCAGGTGACCCATAACTCCTTGCTGCGCGCCTGCATAGTGTAACAACATCATTCACAGAGAACAGACGGTTTAAATACAATCTTATCCGTTAAAGTAGGTATCGTTCCGGTGAAAAAGTGCGCTCCACGCGGGACCCGCGGCGCGTCTTTTTCAGCGCCAGCATGGGGGCGNTTGTTGAACATTGGATCGCTCCTCCTCTCTCTCTCTCTCTCTCTCGCGCGCGCGCGCGCGTTAAAGAGAGACACTTAAGTGAAACCTGGAGAAACAGGGATAACCGACCAATCAGAGCTCTCCACAGGAGTTTAAAGGGATGGTGGGCAGTCTCTAAGGCTTTTATGAGCGTCTTATTTTACAACCTCCACGCATTCTCACGTTTTGCTCTCCCACGGACCTCTTCAGTCTCCTGGATGAGTACCAGCCTGCTTCGCCTGTGCCCACGTGGATGTGACATAAGTGGCCTTTTCCTTCTTTCCCCTTGTATGAGCTCCTGGATGCTCCTCGTCCTCCCCCCGCCGCACTTGTTGCGCAGAGACTGGATGCGCCTCTGAGTCCTTGGAGAGGAGAGGCAGGGANCCCGCCGCACTTGTTGCGCAGAGACTGGATGCGCCTCTGAGTCCTTGGAGAGGAGAGGCAGGGACGGACCGCAACAGGTGCGCGCGCGCACACACACACACACACACACACAGCATCCCTTCCAAAAGGCTACACTGGAGGTAGGGATATTTCTGATCATTTGGCAGTTTGTAGTTTATTGCTTGTGCTGATTGTTATATTTCATGTGATTCATGCAGAAAATCTTGATTGATTATAGTTTATGTTAAAGTGATGCTTCATTCTAGAGAAATTTTTAATTGTGTCTTGGTTTCGCTTTTTCTTTGACCTCAAGGTAAAACTATAAACTTTAAATGCCAATCTGAAAAAGACTTTGGTCATCTTCATCCCTCTCTACGCGCACCAAGCCAGGATGCCGGTTCTAACGAGCCCCGATATCAGCAACAAGTTTAAGAAGAAATGGCTGACGGTTCATCTGGAGGATCAGGTCGTCCAGTCCGACTCTGCCCCCCTGGACGACAGCCTAACAAGCCTCCACTGGCTCCAGAATTTCTCCATTCTCAGCGCGGACCCGGAGCGATCTAACGGAGGCGGACCGGGCTGTCCGTCCACCCAGCAGCATCTCTATCTCAAGAGGCTCTGCTTCCAAAGAGGAGGCACCGACAGCCCGTCCAGTCCTCCAGCCGGGGACACCGCCGCCACCGGCATGCCTCTGTACCTTGGGAGCCCCGTTACGTCTGGCAGCGACTCCACCACGGACCCGAGGTTTGCCACTTGCGCGCAACCTGTGACCGGTTACTCGCACATCCCGGTCCAGGCCAGCCCGCCTGCGGAGGTCGACTACAAAACCAACCCTAAAGTCAAACCTCCTTATTCTTACGCTTCGCTCATCTGCATGGCCATGCAGGCCAGCAAGCAACCCAAAGTGACTCTGTCCACCATCTATAACTGGATAACGGAGAATTTCTGCTACTACAGACACGCCGAGCCCAGCTGGCAGGTAACCGAGACCGTCTGACTCTCTCTGTATTATTAATGAGTCACATAAATGGCAGGGAGGGGATGAGAGGGGACTCCTGTGTCACCAGACAACCCATCTCAGGACATCACATCAAAACCTCCTTTATTATAAAGAATAGATTCAACCATGACCTATATTTGGGGAAAAAAAAAAAAAAAAAANAAAAAAAAAAAAAAAAAGCACAAGAAAACTGTATTCATTTTCTAACTCCTTGATGTCTGATTTCAGCCTTTAGTAATTGTCTCTGAAATTTCCATTTTCTGTGAGAGTGCTCACAGGATTTCATCTAAGGGGAATTTAATGTGACTGGGTGGGGGTGGAGAAAAGTGTGTGTGTGTGTGCATGCGCGCGCGTGTGTGTTAATGAGGGTTCCTGAGAGAGATGGCAGCTAAGCACAGCTGATCATGTTTGAAATGCACTGAGTTGCCTGTTACTAGAAAGCCTCATTAGGTACATTTGCTCTCCTATACAAACAACAACAATACACCCCTCCCTCCACTTTTCTCTTCCTGTCTCCCTTACAGGCTTACGTCCATTTGGTTTTTTGCATAATGTCCAAAGAACATAGATTTGTTCACTGAGCATGAAAAGCTGATGGGATTCCTGTTCTTTTGTCTTCCTAACAGAACTCCATTCGCCACAACTTGTCCCTCAACAAGTGTTTCAAGAAGGTCCCCAGACAGAAAGACGAGCCAGGGAAAGGAGGCTTCTGGCAGATTGATCCTCAGTATGCTGACATGTTTGTCAATGGCATCTTTAAACGCAGGAGGATGTCTGCCAACCACTACAACTCCAACAGCACCACCCAAAGACAGAGCAAGCTGCTGCTGGGCCATGAAACCGGCTATCACAGCACCCAAAATGGCTATCCTTACAGGATGGGTGGCAAACAAAAGCACCTGCCCACCAAAAACAAGGCAGCGAGGGTGACCAAGTCTCCTCTGTTAGCAACAGAAGCCCACAAAGACCTCATCCTGAGGGGGGACTTTGACCTGGGGTCTGTATTTGATGACGTTCTCGGTGGGAATTGTAGCACCTTCGAGGATTTGGACATCAACACCGCACTGAGCTCCCTGGGCTGTGACATGGAGGTTTCTATGCAGGGAAGGCAGCACTCAGCAGGACTGGGGAGGTGGTGCGGAGGGGGGGACCTCATGAGCCAGACCCAGCTCCTCAACCACCACCAGTCCTACAGCTACATGGACATGAGCGGCACTTCCATGGAGTGTCCAGTCAACATGGGAGAGCTCCACATGTCACAACAGCATCAGCAGCAGCACCTGGACCAGGATCAACTCCTCCAAGCGCACCAGCACATGCAGCAGTTTGAGGAGCCCTCCTCGCTGTTCCCAGAACAGCCAGAGGAAGTGATGTTGCAGCCCTGGGAGGAGATCAAAGAAGAGCCGCAGGAGATCCCGCTGACTCTGGATCAGGGCTTTGGCCTCTGCGAGAGTTTCTTCACAGAGATGCAGCCATGGGAAAGGGTGGAGGCCTACCTGTGACCTTTGACCTTAACCTCCTTGACTCCTTGTTCTATTTTCATCCAGCGACCAATGACAATGATAGGTATCTCTGACTGTTGGTCCAGCAACAAATTGCCCTTAAAGGATAACATTATTGTCAGTTAGCTCAGCCCAGTTACTTCTTTTCCTCCAGATCACCTTCCAATGAACTCATTTGCCATTTTATTTTTAAACATTTACGATTTTGGAGAAACTTAACATGAGAAACATGAAATTACTGCAAACCCAGCTCACAAAGATGCCCTACGTAAAAAGACACAGTCAGGGTGTGCATTACTTCCTGGCATAGAAAAGAAACATCATGCAGCACCAATATTAAAACATTTAAATCCAGCACAATGAAATAACAACAAAACATAGAAACCTTAATGAACGGTTTCATGCTTACTGTGAAGGATTATTTCACTCTGTGGAAGTTGATTTTCAGTTTGAACAAGGGTGAAAAAACAGCAAGTGGATTTTTCTGAAGTAAAGAAATGAGTGCTGAACTCTCCAGCTATGGACAAATGTAAAGGAGAGGAGTAATATACAAAATGTACACTTAAAAAGCATATTTACGTAAAGTTGGAGTTGCTGGAAGTATAAGTGCTCAAATGTGAGGCAGCTGAACTAGAAGCTGTAGCTCTTGTAGCACTGGAGTTTTATATTGATTCATTACAGTGACAAAAAGATTGATTGGAGGATTCAATACAAGCAAAAAAAAAAAAAAAAAAAATTTAAAAATGATGTCATATGGCACTCTAAATAAGCACTGTCATGGTGAGACTTTGAAGGCATGCAGGCTTCTATTTTGCTACATTAGCATTGAACTTTTACACTTTTGCTTCATCAGCCGTTCATACTTGTCTTTGTTGCGTGACGATGAAAGGTGAAGTTTCAATAAATCCCAGATCTTTGAACATCAGCAGGATGAATATGACAAAATATGAAGTCATAGTCTGAGGTCAGTAAGATTCTGTTATATAGTCAATTTAATATAAATTTACTGAAATATATATCATGAAGCTACCATCTGTCTACAGTTATGTATTGCAAAGAAAAAAGGAGCAGAGGACCTGAAATTGTCAGTCATGAAATCAGAAATTATACACTTTGATAAGCAGATTTTAGAAAGGAAAGGCAAGTTTTTCTAATTTTTCTTTTTTACGGTATTAAAATAATGTACATTTTTGTCGACATAATACAAACGATGCAGATATTTGCCGATATCACTTTTTTTTTTTTTTTTTNTTTTTTTTTTTTTTTTGCCATGAATTCAACACTGCAATAACTCAGTTGAAAAGAAAGTTCTGTTTGCTTAAATATACTGTTTCCAAATATGCTAAACTTGGCATTTTGTTTATATTCTGCCAAACTGCTGATAAGAATATGCATTTAATTGGTGTTTCAGTGTTGATTAATTAGAAAATAAGCCAGTAGTGAGGACCATATAGACATTCTGTCACTGGGTGATGGATTTCCTTTTATCTTTATTGATTACTTTCCTTTATCTTTATGTCTCTTTTTTTATTTGTATAGTTTGTTTTTGCAAATCTAAATATCTGTGGGAATCATGGCTCACAGAACTCAGTTGGTTTGGGAACACAAATGGTAAATACAAGAATTAAACCAGATTTTATTATTATACCATATTGATCAAATTTGACATGAGCTCTTTAATATCTTTGTTTTTTTTTCATTTATGCCTTTTTTTTAAGCTGTTAAAAATGCAATCATGCCTTGATGCAATAAATGGTGTCAATTAAAAAAAAAGATCAATAACACAATTATCCTTTATGTGAAGTTATGAAATTAAAACACCCAGAAATTGCACCACAGTGTAATGCTGTGGTCAGAATTCCTGTTTAGGTTGAAGCCCAATCTGCTTTTTTTTTTTTTTTTTTNTTTTTTTTTTTTTTTTCTTTTATAGCTAGTCAAATCTTTATTCTCTTGGTCTGAGTGGATATAATAGCATAAACATATATAGAGTACATTATAATACAATACATTAGCCAAACAGCAAGTCCATTATAAACATGCAGGGGCCGTCAATGTGCCCCCTGATAAGCATATTATCTATCAGCACCTATAAATTTTATCATTGGATTAATCTGGCTGAGTTTGATAGAGATTAGTGTACTTTTGAAGAATTTGACAATATATACATATATATATATACATATATATATATATATATATGTATATATATATATACATATATATATAAACACACATTATCTCGCAGTGTTAAGATATCATTTTTAAAAAATCCCAGATCTACAATCTGCACCAAAATTTAATGGGTTCTTCCCTGGGCCATGTCTCACCCTCCTTCATAATGTTTTGAGTAATTCTGCTAACCAACCAATTAACCAAAAGATGGAATAAATCCCTTGGCTAAGGCAAAAATACAAGGATAAATAAAACATGAAGGAGAATGAGGAGAGTGAGGTATAAATACATAAAAAAATCCAGTTGGAACGAATAAAAACAGACAAGGCAATAAGATAAAGTTTACAAAAGGCACAAAGCCTTGTGTTAAAAGTGCATTTTATGAAGCAATTTACAAGCTTATCCTCAGGCAGGTTGATCCAAAGTCATGAACCTCTTACAGTTACCTTTCACTCTTTGACCTGAACACAGAAACACTGAAAACATTCCTGCCTGAAGACCAAAAACTGCATCCAACCTCATGAGGGATAAAGAGTTCAAACAGATAACTAAAGGCTCGGCCACGCAAAGCCATGAAAACATTCAAAATCAAGTCTAAAATGGACAAGAAACCAGAGAAGCAGCTGTTCTCCATCTTTTTGGTTAAGAGAGGTGAAAGGGATGTCGATTTACATGTGTATAAGCACAATTAACATAACGCAAGTCAATAAAAACCAATATGTTTGTGTTATATGACGCAGAAGATGGATTTTTATGTTGCTTTTTTTGTGCATAGAAAGAATCACAGATGCACAGATGCAATGACAGCATCAAAATGTCGCAGCAGTTTTTGCAGCAACTTTACTTTCTCTGTAGTCCTACAAAGCTACTAGCTAGACTTAGAAACTGTAGCCACACAGACGGCCACTCTTCATGTCAATCCTGCATCCATCAGAGCGCTCTCCAAAGCTGATGGTATCAGCGCAAAATGTGTAGTTGCTGCAGAAAGGCCTCAAAACCTCATCACTACATTTCAGCCTTTTCCCGGCTTTTGGCTCCGCGTCCTGTATGAAAATGTGCTTTTCCACCTCAAATCTCTTTTTAATTGAAATTGCGGGGAAAAAGCGGAGAAATGCGGCTTATCCCTGTCCCACCGGCTCATGGCTCCTAGCGGCGACAGGTCATGTGTGGAGATCTCCAGAAATGGGCGGAATAACTCAGATTCCAAAAAACAGCAGGGACTGCAGCCACGGACGAGGCGTGTGACCGCCGACCACCACCGAGAAAACCACTCCAACTGATAAAGTTGGACAGCTATAAGCCAAGTGTTCATCTCTACTATGAACAGACTAAATGCGAAGAGGAACATCTTTAAATTAGTGTTAGCATCACCATCAAGTTTAGCGGGTGAGGGGGCAAAGAGGCATCTATTATGCTCAAGCGAGCGCTGTGTCCTGTGTGAACTTGCACATTTGTCCCTGTTTGTCTGGACTATGTGCATTTGCATTTGTGTACACTCACTGTGCACATTCTACACCTGTAATGTCTGCGTCGGTCCGCGCACTTCTTTGTTTGCGTACACGCTGATGTGTGCACTGTCTGCTGAATGTGTGTGTGTGTGTGTATGTGAAGGCTGTGATCGGAGCCCCGTGGCGGCCCAGATAACGCTATCTCTGTGGAGCCAGAGCCCCATGGTTCTATTCAGCAGGCTGGATGAGAGGCTGGGACTGCCCAGCACGCGGACCTGCTCAAAGAAGAGGAACAAGCTGAGTTGTCACTGTAGGAGCAGGCTAACCTGGCCTATGATGGTTTATAACCCCTCCCTGGTACCCCTCTGGAAGCCTCTGTGTCGGTCTCTGTGTGTATTAGCGATGGCTAAGACAGAAAGGATGGCAAAGATAGAAAAAGAGACAAGGACAGGGTGTATGTGATGTTTTACTGCCATCATGGCACCCTCTGGACGTCTCCTGATTAGAGCCAGGCATAAAGAGGGTCAATCAGCTTTGCTAAAGAAGTGCCCCTCCCAGCGTGAGATAACAAAAAGAGGGTTCAAGTCCCCATTTATTGGGGGTGGCCGCAGAGCTATTCTTTATTGGGAATAGCAGATAGAAGACACATGAAGGGGGTCACTAACTAATTAGATCCCACACTGTGACACAAAGCAAAAAGTAGCAGTGGGAAAACACCCTAAGCCTGTTTTATAGCCTCCGAGGAACGCCTGAGCATCAACGATTACAAGGACAGATGCTACTAGATCACACTAATGAATATTATAAACAAGCTAGTTGTTAAATGAAACCTGCACTAACTGATATAGAGGAGTTTCATCCAACTATTAGGCTTTTGTAGGTATTTATTTGTTCGTTTGTTTTGTAGCCTGTAGATAAGCTATCACTGAAAGTCATAGAAAGTCGATAGCAGCTAAATATCCTGACATTTTTCTCAGAAGTTGATGGAGAGAAAAGTAAAGCTAAAAAGAGAGTTAATGTTGCTCAAACATTAACAAACATTAAGAGAGAAATACAGTATCAATGGATGCTAACGTTGCTGTGAGTCTGGTGGATGTTTAGATAGCCGATAAAGTGCTCGCGTTTGCCATTAGCCACAGCAACAACGACAAGATAAACGTAGTAGGGTTAGACGTCTGTCAGCTTATTTGAAAAAAATCGACTGTCTTCTGAATAAAGACTTATTGCATTCTTTCTCAGAAAAATTAAAAGTTTAGTCGAGCTGAGTTATTCTGTCGCTGTACTTTTCAGCTCGCTGACAGTTGTTGGATATCACTGACAAAAGCTTCAGACTGGGCAAATCGGCACTTGCTGCAGGTGTGAACTGAGGGGAAAGAAAAGTTGTTCTCAGATGTGGCACAAACATCCAAGACTAAATATCTGGACCTGTAGAGGAGTCCATATGGAGCTGGAACACCTACAACAAAACATCAGCTAGCAATTGGACCCTTATCGCTAGCTTCTTGTGGACATCCATTTTTGGAGGAAGGAAATCCTGTCTCATTTGCAGGCTAGCATCACTTCCTGTGTCACTTCTCACGAGTTTTCATAACTGTTTGAAGGAGATGAGACAGACTCATGGAGGATCTAATAACTTTCAAAGTCGCATGTTGTATAAGTGACCAGAAAAAACACACCCATCCTCAGTCATCCTCACGTCAATGTTTTCTCACAAGAACGAAACAAAAACTTACTGCATTCTATATTCTTAGAGGACATGCTGTTGTGTCCTGCTTTCAGTCCTATCAGTTGTGTCAGCTGATGATGATGTCATTAAAGCCTGATTTAATGCTGCATTTGACTTGTGCTTGGAATTCAGAATTTCTGATCTGCGACTGGGAAAAGTCAAAGAAAACGCTCCCTCAACTCAGAATTCCTACTCAGAAAGTCAGGCAAGGTTCCTCAACCCCCACGTTCAGCACTGACATGATTTCAATATGGCTGCTCACACCATAAAATGTAATGTCTGTATTTATAAATCAATATTTAGAAGCATTTTATTTAACTTTAAAATCAATCAGCAGAGCAAACAAAAAGATTTTCATGGAGACGTTCACGTAGCCTCCCTCTTTAGCTGGTCAAAAATGACGTAATTCTGAGTTGTGGCTTTCCAATTCCAAGATGCAATGAACACAGCATCAATGAAATATGGAAAATGTAGAAAAAATTTGTGCCAATTGCATCCCAAATACCACTTTAAGTCACAGCAGCTAATGTTCCGTAAAAGTTATGCAAGTTTCACCATAGTAACCATAAATCTCCTTTCTTGTGCAAGAAATTAAAGAGAATGTTTTTGGAGTATTTTAGCAGGAAAGGAAAGACAGTCCAGGAGTAACCTAACCCCATCTGAACTGGCGGGAAATTGTCATCCAGCTCTGGTTTCCAGGTCCTCATCACATATTGATAAGGGAAAAAGACTGGGTGGATATTCTATGGTCTGACCATTAATGCCTCTCCAGGCTGGGCTGAGAGAAGAGGAGGGGCTTAGGCAGGAAACACACCTAACAGTCTTTCCACAAAGCTGCTGTTTATGCATGAAATGCTAATCAGGTTTCCATTTTGAAAGGAACTGCGGATGGCAAATTAGAATGAAAGGATTGAGCTGTAGGATGGTGAGAGGGTTTTCCTTTATTAACAGAGCTTAGGTATTGTCTAACCCATGTGCATAATGTATCCACATGGACATGTTTACATTCAGTAAAAAAAAGATCATTATCTTCCCACTTAAGCCTTATTAGTTTTTGTCCAAAAAAAAAAGCTTGTGGTGATGCGTGAAGAAGACTTGAGCTACAATTTTCAAGATAAAGCCCCAGATTTTTCTTCAGTTTTGATATGCTAATTTCATTAATTCAGGGCATGTAGTAGGAGCACACACAAATGCAGTGTGCTAATGAGCACAGACATCTGCGCGCACACGCACGCACACACATGGCAATTAGATGTATAGAGGTTTTGCAAGGCTAAGGCTCTATTCACCCTTAAGCAGCTGTTCAGGGCTTACTGTACGTCACACTCTTTCTCTCTTCCTGTTTCTATCATGAGTCTCTCCACAGACGTAGCTTGAACTTGTGCAGGGGTGCAGCCACGCAGAAAACCGCTTCCATCACGTCTGTCATGCTTCTAAGTGGTCAGGGTCAGGTCAGGTAGCATTTCGCATCAGGGACTTGACCTTAACGTTTTCTTTGTCTGCTCTTTTTCTGACAGTCGCTGCTACGACAAGCAAATCAAATGAAGTCACTCTGATGAAAAAACATT
>VXCM01004908.1:47198-76820 GCA_014773175.1 Lucifuga dentata
GGGGGGGGGAACGCATGGAATGCATACAGGCAACATACAAACAAGTACATGTGTGTCATTGAACGGAGCTCACATTATACCCCATCCACTCCTGTCTCTGACTCATGACGGCATTTTGTATCGCAGAGCTTTTGTCTGAATATCTACAAGGTGCCAAACCTGTTAACGGACACTTGAGGGTCATCGCCCTCCTCCGTGGAGCGTCGGAGTACACGGTCTCTTTAAGTGTAACTCACCTAGGTGTATTTTCTGACCATGATCTCATCCCGGGCTTCTCAGAAAATCACCTCTGATTACATAACGATGACTGTGAAGCGACACCCAATCTACCAGGCCTTAGTTAAACTAACCGCATTCTCTTCAATAATGAATGCAGGGTCAATGTGTGTGTGTGTGTGTGTGTGTGTGTGTGTGTCTTCGAGAGGTGCATGAAGAAGAAAATGACACAAACATCAGGTGTTGATGTCACACTCCCTCCCAGAATGAAAGATAGGAAGAGACACAAATCTAAATTATTACAATGCTGTTGCACTTACTGTTTGGCTTGGCTTGGCTTGGTTTAGTTTGGTTTACTTTGGCTTGGTTTGGTTTAGTTTGGTATGGCTTGGTTTGGTTTGGTTTGGCTCAGTTTGATTTAGTTTGGTATGGCTTGGTTTGGACTGGTTTGTCTTGGTTTGGCATGGCTTGGTTTGGTTTGGTTTGGCTTGGCTTGGCTTGACTTGGTTTGGTTTGGCTTGGTTTGGTTTGGTTTGGTTTGACTTGGCTTGGTTTAGTTTGGCTTGGCTTGGTTTGGTTTGGCTTGGCTTGGCTTGGCTTGGTTTGGCTTGGTTTGGTTTGGCTTGACTTGGTTTGGTTTGGTTTGGTTTGGCTTGGCTTGACTTGGTTTGGTTTGGTTTGGCTTGGCTTGACTTGACTTGACTTGACTTGGTTTGGATTGGTTTGGTTTGGTTTGGCTTGGTTTGATTTCACACAAGAAAACATCCAATCAAACCAAACTATATCAGCAAAAGTCAGGAGAGAAGGTTCGCTCTGCTGATTGGTCAGATTTGTCTGGAAGCGGGAGAAAGAAAATCAAAACAGGAAGTAGTTTTCTAAGCTAGGAAAGTAAATAATACAGACGATGTATCACGGCATCCCATGACAGAAAAAAAAAGGATATCGTGGCCACATAAATTTGTTCCCACACTTTATTCATACATTCTAAAATGTTCCCTCATTTTTGCTAAAACTTGGCCATGATTGAATGATGGATTAAATTGTGTCATGTATTAATAAAGACTAGGATTCATAATACGTGGCTGCAATATCCTTTCTTCCCCTCACAGACGTCATATGAGGAACTCTGTAAAATAACACAGAACAAAGATGGAGTTGGGATACTTTCCTAGCGATAGTCATCATGAACCATATACATGGAAACTATGGCAGTTGAAGATGTTTTTAATGTCTGTTTTTTTATATGCCTGTCATTTGAACTTCCCTTTGGGAACAAATAAAGTTTATTGAATTTAAATTTAACTGAATGGCAGCAGGAGCTAAATATTTTTTTTAAATAATGATTTCTGCTGTAAAGCTTCTTTCTTACCATGTGTCATTCTAGTAAGAAGCAAAAATGTCTCTTCACCCCCCCCCCCCCCNCCTGCCTCTGACAGGTAAGGTATCAGGCTAATACATACAGTGTGTGTGTGTGTGTGTGTGTGACTGTGCGGATATGTGCACATCAGTCTGTAAGAACATCGTGTCTTCTGCTGCTCTGAGTTCAAACAGTCCCATCAGTGCATGTGTGCGTGTCTTTTGGTTTGTGCATTTGTGTGTGTATACGTGAAGCCTTCGGTATATAAATCTGAATTTGCATTTGTTGTGTGTGTGTTGATAAATACAACAGTGTGTGTGTGTGTGTGTGTGTGTGTGTGTGTGTGTTTCTCGTTTTCAGCAGCACTTCAGGCTCTCACGCTTGATGGCTGATTATACATCCTGCTCGGTGGAACCAATCGCTGCTTTGCTTTTGCTTCACGCCTGTCTGCCTGTCTGTGGAATGGAGAGCCACTGGAGGAGATGTATGCAAACACTATATGCACATCATCATCATCATCTCATCATCACCATCCTCATCATCACCATCTCATCATCATCATCACGGAGATAACATTTTTGTGTAAATGGCATATTAAAGTCTTGTTGTGGTTCACATGAATGCTGATACTGCAAAAGCCTCCACACATCCATCTGAATAATTCACGCATCTGAATAATCAAATGCGTGAATGAAACTGTGATGAAAAATTACATTCAGGGTGTGATTTTGTGTGTGTTTGTGTGTGTGTGTGTGTGTGTGTGCGCGCACACATGCCTGTATTTGCTGGCAAATGAGATGTTTGTCTGTAGAAGCAAAAATTAGTGTTGTATAACAGCAGCTGGCAGGGGAGAAATGCATGCACGCACACGCACACGCACGCACACACACACACACACACACACACACACACACACACACGGCTCCCGCTGCTAGGTTGGCAAGTAGAACAGTCAAATTAGCCACTGGAGAACAGAGCAATGCAAGACCCCCACTGGGAAAAAGTGAAGGGAAAAATATGAAAGAGGAGAGGGAGAGAGAAAGAGAGAGAGAGAGAGAGAGAGAGAGAGAGAGAGCTACTGAAAAGATTGATGATGGATGAAAATGAGATCTTGAGTATCAGTAAGGAAGTGGGAGTGGGGGATAACAAGGGGAGAAACATGACAAATGTTTACATGAAGGAAAAACAATAGAGCAAATAATGATTATGTAACATAACCCAGAACATATTAACTAGAACATATTAACTAGAAACCTTCAGCTCAGAATGTGAAAAACTTATATTACAGTATTAAGAATTTGTGCACGTTATCAGCAGTAACTTCAGGATAACTAAAGATAAAAAAAAAAACAAGTTAACAGTAAACATGTTGTCCCTAATTACGGTGCAGAGCCCTTCATGGCTAATTAATGCCATAATAAAATCTCACCTTGATGCAGCACAACCCTTCACTAGTTCACTTTAATCCAAATCTGTTCAGCAATGTTTGAGAAAGTGGTTGACACATGAACAAAACGATCCACGAATTCAAAAAATTTGCAGTATGTTACAAACAGGGAATGTGAGGATTCAAAAACGCACGTATGTTCATATTATAGACACGATTTTGCACTAAAAGGTCGAAACTAAATTAGAAACTTCTTTACCTGGAACTACCTGGAGTAGGAACTTATGTGCTTCCTTCAGGAAGTTCCTTGTTTGCTTTGAACTACCATGAAGGAAATTTAAGGAAATTAGAGCAAATTATGTCTGCAGTGTGACACAAACGCAGCTGAGTTTCTAGTGTCAACTCCTCGCCCTGAGGGCCTGTGCTACTTATTCTCTAATGTCCCACAGTAGCATCCATTGTCTTGTACAGAGCCTCTCATATTACAATACGCAGGAAAAAATGGACATCGTTCAAATGCTTTTTTAATACGTGTAGGCTAGGGATAAGCCGAGTACTCAGATGAAACGGGCATCCATTACAGATAATGCACTTTTTATGAGCACGAGCAAATTCTGAGTAAAATGTGTCACTATCCGTACTCGTTAAAGAAAAAAATCTGATTGGGTAGCCCTTTCTAGCAGTGTCACATGGTTCTGTGATCGTCCAGGCAGCCAATCACAGAGCTCCTCTCTACACAGAGCTGCTACTGCTACCCCACACGTGACTCACAGCCACTCTGTCCACACTAGCATAGTAGCATCTATTAGCTATAGTTTAGCATAGTAGCATCTATTAGCTATAGTTTGCTATTCTCAGATTCAGCACAACATCATTCTCAGTCCACAGCTAAACAAACACACATTCATTTACTGTGGACATTCACACGCAACATACTGATACAAATGCACATTTCCACTAGCATCTACTAGCTTCTAGCTTCTAGGCTAACTAGCCGATTAGCTAGCGATTCTTAACTCTCCTGGGTAAGTCCCGCCCACTTCCTGGTTAAGTCCCACCCATCTGAGTACAGATAGGGATATGGATAGTTTAGTTGGTTGAACAGATATGGATAATGGTATACTTGCTCATCCCTAGTTTTATTATTCGTTATCTCATTGTAGTTAAATCATGGACACGTTTTACCAATTTGTTCCCTCATTTTAGTTCAATCCTAAAATGAGGCCTGAAATTAGCCTAAAGTAAGCATAAATCAGAGTAAGCTACACCAACAACAAACCTAGATTATGCAATTGCAAATTGATTTATTCAGGCATGTAAGGCATTACAATTGGGAAAAATCACCTCACATGCGTTTCCTCACCTGGCGGCCTTGATCTGAATATAGGTTAGTAATCTTACAGAGTAATAGTTGTCCAGTAGCTCCTGAATCATTAAAGGGTATCTACCTTGGACTAAGAGCTAAACAAATTGAGGAGTTAAAGTTCCTGGATCCTTGGAATGAAACAAAGAACCACTCCTGACTTAAAGAATGTTTGACTCTCACATCTTGGTTCACAGGTGTGGAGATGAACACCTGGCTGTCAGGATATTCAACAATCAGCCTTACCAGAGTAAATTCAGATGTTCAGGAGGCTACTACGTTAGCTCAAGCAGCAAATGGACTGAGATCTCACATCCTTTTTTTTTCTTGACAGGTTATCAACTGAATCCTTCCACCGATTTGCAACAGGAAGAATTTTTGCTAATTCAAACAATCCACGCACTTCCTGGAAGATCTTGCATTTTTGCACCTGAAATGATTCCACAATATGCAATATCAGCTCAACAAAACGTATACGCTTTCTGCCCATTAGCGGTGGTCTCGCCAATAAAGTGGATTTGAAAGCAACATTCAGACAGTCAGGGGTCAGCTGTTCTGAAAGTTTCACTTCTGCCAGATGAACCTCCTTAACATGACACAGGAGTCCTATAAAGTCTATGAAAAAGACACTGACACAGCTTCTGAATCTGTATCAAAGACCGCCATGCTTGGTTACATGCTTTGTCCAAGTCAATGAATTATATGCTTAGAATTAAAAGACTATTATGTTGTCTTCCTGTCTGTTTCCATGGTCTTCAGGTTCAGTTGTTGTTTCTTGTCTCAGTGCCATTACATTACAGCTGTCTCAGCGTCGTATAAGGCTAAAAGAAAGGTTTGGATTGTTTGGTCTATTTGTATTTGATGCTTACAGGCCCATATATACTTTGTCACATAATATTTGCCACATAATCCGTCTCCTGTCAGTTCTGGCTCCTAAATATTCCCCTCAAAGTTGCAGATCTTTTATTATAAATTCTGTGTTTTTGTACTATCGTGTCCTTGGACTATATTCACCTTCGTTGCAGAAACCGTTGCATTACACAGCAGAAAATATCAGAAAAGAATCCAAGCACGGACGCACTAAAGTGAATATTCAGAAAATTTATGTAAAGACACTTCAGAAACCAGATGCAGATTTTGGCTACTGTTTCTTACTTTGGACTCACTAGTAGAAATTCACGTCCAGTATTGAGAAGAGAAAGGCCTTTAGTGATCATTATTTCTTCCAATATACATAAATCTGTTATAATTGTTTCTTGAAATGCTATGCTGCTTATTTTTAATTGGTGCTACATAACATGAAAAGTGATATATGACACAAACACAGACTTCAGAAAATCCAAATCTATAAGTTCCATGTAGTTCCACATCTAGATTTCATTTTATATCATATGTCCAGACGGTTCACATCAGAACCTCCTCTCTTGTTCATTCTACAATAAAATCAAATGCCTGTCAGGTGCGACCATGTGTCTCTGTCTTAGATGCCAGTTACGCTTGCTTCTGTCTTTTCTCCAAGGTTGCACCTCATACAGATCCTGAGAGTGAGAAGAGATGGAGGAGGAGGAGGAGGAGGACAGACGGGCGTATTCTCTGTAATGAGCTGGGTTGATCCTGAGCCAGACCTGGACCAGACCCCACAGCAGCTCAGTCCAACTAATTATGCAAGACTACGGACAGCAGACAAGAAGGCATACAAGACAGATGAGAGGATGGAATGAAAGAAAAGGAGGGAGGAAGGGAGGGAGGGAGACGGAGTGATAGACACATCTAGAGAAAGCTTATGAAAGACGAAGAGAGGAATACGAAAGGGCAGAGGACGGTAGCAATGAGGGGAGAGTTGCAGAATGAAAGGATCGGGGGAGGGGGGATGCAGCAGAAGGGGAGAGGTTGTCCTTTGGCTGATGATCAATTAGCAGTGGGGAGGGCGACGGGCCACTGCGTCCTGAGTCTGAGAGCTCTCAGCTTGTTTACCGGTCTGCTGGAGGAGACAGCTGGGACGCCTCCAACACTGAGGCCAGACCACCATTACGAGCAATATTAACAAACGTGAGACAATCATTTTCCAAAACATAAAACTGTATTTTAGTTTTCCTGTTGTTTTGTCAAATCCTCTAATNAGACAATCATTTTCCAAAACATAAAACTGTATTTTAGTTTTCCTGTTGTTTTGTCAAATCCTCTAATCTTTCAAAATTAAATGTGCAGGTGATTCACCCACCTTAAAATTCAATGTCTCCCCTGCTAACATATGTCTGAATGTAGAAGAGACGGCCATTTTTTTTTCCCGGTAAAAGCCGTCTTCTCTTGTGACTACATTCTCTGGCGGAGACATATATTGTCTTCTGTGCAGCTCTGGTGGCTTGCTTTAAATAAAGTTACTTCAAAAAAACAAAACAAAACAGGTTAATCGACAACATGCTGTGATGCTCAAGCACATTTCAAGTCTCTAAAACAGGGTTCCCCAACTAGTTTTCCCCAAGGGCCAAATTATGTCAAGCATGCCAAGCTAAGGGCCACTANCCCCCCACTCATGACATTTTATGATTTTATGACCATGACCATGCAATCTCGAGATAAATGTAACTAAAGCACAAGCTAGCCTCTGAGCTAAAACCTTGCTTCTTCGCTTCTTGATGATGTAATTTTCGAGGGCAGTCTAAATTTTAAAATCCCTCTCCATGATTCGATAGCAGACTAGCAGAGGATTTGATTGATGGGTCAGTGGTCCTATCAGCTTTTACATAGCCATGGCAATAGGCATGCATTCCCCATGTGTAATATGTGCATAATATTCCACTGACAGACCGGAGACCATGTGCTCGTCCCCATATATAGTGTTGACGATGTTTTATAATCACCATTTCTCAATAAAATGGAGATATATGAATATCTTTGGAAAGTTTAGCTTCTCCTGAACAAAATTATCCCAAGTATGACGTTTTATGACCATGCAATCCTGAAATAAGTGCAACTAAAGTAAAAGATTTTTTTTTTTTTTTTTTTTGGAGAAGTCATCTGAGGGCCTGATAGATGGGACTGCGGGCTGCATTTGGCCCACAGACCACCAGTTGGGGATCCCTGCTCTACAGGTTGATTTTAACAGATACTAGAGTGAACCGAAACCAACATTAGTCTAGATTAGAAGGGTTGGAAAAATATATTAAAATTTACCTTTCCAGTCGCATATCTTCAGAAATGGTTGTCAGTAACGTAACGTGTATGCGGGTTGTATTTACTGGGCTCAAACATGCAAAATCGTCATACTGTCCTTTAAGAATCAGACAACAGAAGAAGAAAAGAAGCCCTATTTTACTATTTTACGCCTGCAGGGCCACTTTACGCGTTCCCGGCTAATCTTTATTAGGGCTGGCTGGTGTGGGCAGGCGTGGGGTTTTCACCGTCCTCTCCCTGGCAGTCCTCTGTTTGTGACCCCCTTTTAAGAACATGAAGTCTGAGCAGTGTGTGTGTGTGTTTGTGTGTGTGTGTGTGTGTGTGTGTGTCTGGCTGGCTAGCTGACAGGGGGTGGGCAAAAGAGATGTGTGGGCAGAATGCTAACTTGGTCTGATTGTATACTTGCATCAGTGTGTGTGTGTGTGTGTGTGTGTGTGTGTGTGTGTGTGTGTGTGTATTTACATGTGCATGCGTGACTGTTACCATATCTGTGGACAAACGTCAAGATCTTAGTTGTTTTCTGAGAAAAATAAATTAAATTTCTACAAATACTAACTTTCTGCTGTATACATAGTCTACCATCAGTAACTATGGTACACTTTGGTATACTGTACAAATGTGAAAATTTATATCTTATGTTAAGTGGGTATAAGTGTGTGTTTGTGCATGATGTTTTATCTTTTTAACTTGTCACAAACTGGCCCACAGTAAGCGACAAAAAGGAGAAATCACATGCATAAAGGTTCAAAAGTAAATTTATCAACTTTAACTAAAAAGAAAAAAAAAAAGNAAAAAAAAAAAAAAAAGATGATACTTAAAGGATGGCCAGACGAAAAATCAAAAACTTGATGATGCCAGAGGTGGGGCAAATAAGTCCGTAATTTTCCGCCGTTTCTCAGCGCCAAGAAAATTATGAAGAAAAAAATTATGTTTGCTTAATTTAATTTTAATTAACTAGTGCAGTGCCCGTTCAAAATGTACATGTTCAGAACATGCTGGACTTTATGCACGGCCATTTACNTGGAGCATATGCTGCCACACCAAGAGCGTATCCTGCCGCCACGCCCACAGCGTATCCTGCCACGAGCGAACTACTTTACCAGCACAGCTCAAGTCGGGAACTGCTCATCCAAATAACTTCACACACAACACTGCACATCCTTGGGTCCTGAGCAATAAACCTGCCGAATATCAACTTCATACAGTGCCGGGTTCTAGNACATCCTTGGGTCCTGAGCAATAAACCTGCCGAATATCAACTTCATACAGTGCCGGGTTCTAGAGACATGTTGGATCTCACTTCATCACAGTAAATGTATTTGAATAAAACTGAATATTCCTTAAATTCAGAGCCTTGCTAGATGCTGGATGTGTTACTATTATAATAATAATAAATGGTGTCTTTCATTTTCTGCATCTCAAATGGATATGAATAAGTATGTGTAGAATACAGGAGATTTTCTTTAAAATGCCACCCAGCAAATCATATTAAAAAGCACCTTTGGACGTCAGTAAAAATTCTGCTCTCGCTGCATGTATTACTACCTTCCTCACCACCGACAACCTTAATTAAAAAGAACTTCTCTATTGAGCGTGCTAGAGATGTTGAATACGGTGAAGAATGCTTTCTGTTCGGTGCTACATTTCACAGAACTTTTCATTTTCTCCATTTCCTGTCAGCAAACAAAGGGGAATCCTCTTTTGTCTGGGCTCCTCTGTTCCACCCCTTCTGTGCTTCCTTATGATTAGGTTCAGAGCACATCATGGGGGTGAGGGGCGTGAAATCATTTGTGGTTGTAATTATGAGCTCCTCTCTCTAGAGTAATCAGGAGCAATTAAACACCACTTTCAGCTCAGCCCCCCAACAATACCAGTTAACATCTATGTTCCTCTGGGAGTATGTGGCGAAGAGGCCAAATATCCGCAAAGTGCAGCGAGTACAGCTGTGTGTGTGTGTGTGTGTGTNGTGTGTATGTGTGTGTATGTGTGTGTGTATGTGTGTGTGTGATAGTAATACCCCCGCAGTCAGCAGAACTCAAAGCTAACTGCTACACAACTAAGTACTGAATTAATAACTAAGTTATTCTCACACATAAATTTTATATTTAAAATATATCAGCTTCCCTTTGTACATAATCTGGATGTTATTGGAAAGCTCCAAATCTCATCGTTATGGAACTTCTCACAGTTTCAGAGTGCATGCAGTGAGCAAAGAGATGGGAAGAGACCCAAACTAGGTAGTGACAATAGAGTTGTGCTTAGTGCTGGTCAAATATTTGTAAAATAAAGGGGAAATAAAGTAAACTCACCAATCATAACTCACTTCTTTGAGTTTATTTATGGCAACTCTAAAGAAAAATTTAAAAAAATTGTGTAAATAAGCTAATGCCGATCTCAGGAGCGCTACCTAAAGTGCATTCAGATGTTTTCTAAAGCAATGTTATCTCTTGCTGAAAGTAGAAAACAGTATATTTTAAGGTTCCTTAAAGCTGTAAAAGAACAAAAGAACATACAAAGCAAACAAGAATATGAATTGAGAAATGGGTGATTTTTAAAGCTAATGATGAAGACGATGGATATTTAGGAATTTCTTAAACTTTTTTGTATGTCATGGAATATATGCAATGGTATGAAGAAGTGTTGATACTTCTCTTGTGCCCCCTCAGTTTCATAGGCTTTGTGCCCCCCCCCCCTCAAAACACCCTGGATGAATGAACACAATCCCATTATCAATACAGTCAATTAAACATCTAAATGCCAGATTCTTGATGCCACAGAGGACGAATGAAGATCATCGGACAGAGAGCAAATTCACTGTCTGGGGGTGGGGAGAACAATTATGCTGGTTTCTGCTCAGAATGAACATGTGTAGTAAGAAAGTGTCACACAATGTGATGGCCAAAACGCCATCCGTGGAGGTGGTGTTTGAGGTTAAGCACCACTTGAAATTTGAAACTATGTGGTCAGCATGCATGTGACATAAACGCACCTTCGTTAATGATTTGCCAAGTGAAGAAGTGTGGCGGAAGGGGAAGTATATAGAAGAAAGGGAGAGAGAGCAAGAGAGAGAGAGAGAGAGAGANGAGAGACAGAAAACCAACAGCGAAAAACGGTGACGAGCGACTGCCAGAGGAGACGAAGAAGTACCGGCACCGATGTGACTCCTCCATTTGGGGTACACAGGCGGCCAAATGGCTTCCAATCCCTGCAGTGGCGTAAGGAGTCAGTGCCGGACCCCAATGCAAAATGGTCAAAGCGGGCCCGTCCATCACGTGTACATCATCATGTTCATTTCAATTTTTGCTTCTGAAACCTGTTTTTGTGTTTGTACTCTGTTGCTCGTTCACTTTCTTGCTGTCTGAACTCTTCTCTGTGGATTTTGTTACGCAGCAGTACCCATATACCAGAATTAGCATAACCCAGAATTCCGCACAGGAACACTTTGCACATTTTTGAATATCAAATCGCTCATCAATCCTTATTTAAATTTAATGTAGAAATGTAACATAGAGGTATGAGTCAAACTATATGCTTATATATGTAAACCTGTTTTATGTTATTGTATTGTTATTTATTTGGTGAATGAATGACATGAAGTATATGACACCACGGAACAGATGACTAGGCTCACTGAGTAACCACTTAGCGTTAAAGTTCAATGGCCGCCGTGTACTGTAGATTCAGTGCTTGAGATGCTCAAGATCTTTTGATAAGATCGAGAGAGATGAAAAGACAAAGATGACCAACGCTCAGCTGAATCCCTGGTAGAAACATTCCTGTTGCATGAAGCAGGAAAAGCTATGTGATCGATATGTGAAAGTGAGAAAAAAGACAAAGCAAGAAGTGGGGATGGCGGCGGAGCTAAAGGGCCTCCACACTGCAGTGGTTGTCCTGCTTCAGCACAGAGAAAAAGAGACAACGCCACCATCCTGGTATTGAAGAGCGCTGTCACGAAAAGCGCATGGACGGTCCATTTCAGAGCTGCAACGCGTCCGTGCTAAGCGTGTACCAGGACTCTCCATGATAACCGAACTGATATGAACACACAATACGTGTTTTCTTATAGATACATCTTTTCATTTTGTTCTTAGATGACATCATGAACGCTAAAAGAAAAACGAATTCCTGTCATCGTCTTAAACGAAACAAGAATGAACGCAACAAAGACGCTCAAAATACAAGGAGGAAGATTTGTGGCCTGACTGCCCACAAAGACTACAGCAAAAACATATCAGAAGAAAACGAGAGGAGCAGAAGAAGGAGGGATGAGAGAATGAATGAGAGGAAAGGTCATATCATCTGTGTGTGTTAGTGCGAGTGCAAACCCCACAGCGCTCGCCTTATTGAGAGAGAACAGCGGTGAAAATTACTGTCACATTGTATTGACACAGCAGGGAGGGAGAGAGGAGAGGAAAACGGAGCCAAGAGACAGAGCAAAGAGAAAGAAAGAGCAAGAGGAGTGTTTATTCTCTTTTCCTTCCCTCCTCAACTCAGCCTTTTCCCTCCCTTTTTGCCCTTTCAGTCAGCTTGTGTGTGTGCGTCTGGCACACTTGAGTCTTTTACTGATTACCTCACACACGTCACGTCTATCTGGAGAGCTTTTAACGGCGGAGGATTATCAGGCAGCCGGAGCCTTTTAACCCTTTGTCTGCCCTGACAGGCAGCTCAAACACTCTGATTATCCAAATGCTGATTTAAAGCTGCAATATGAAACTAGTTTCACATTAAAATAATAAATAAATTTAAAAAAGGACTAAACGCTCCCTCTGTGGCAGCCATATTGGAGGATTTAAAGGACCATATTGGTAATTTTTCATGTTTAAGCCCAATAAATACTACCTGCATACACTGTGAATTAATTTCCAAAACATAAAACTGTATTTTAGTTTTCTTGTTATTTTGCCAAATCCCCCAAAATTTCAAAACCAAATGTTCAGGTGATACACCCACTTTTTTTTTTTAACAGCAACTCGCAGCTCCATGTTGGATTGGTTAAATTAAGTTACTTCACGGAAAATATGTAATAGATGTCATTTTCATTGTCATTTTTGTGATGGATTATTCATCTCAGCATGTTTTAAGTCTCTACACGTTGATTTTTATAGCGTACTGGAATGAACTGAATGGCATTCCAGAAGGGAAAAAAAAAATCTAAAATTTACCGCCCCAGTAGTATGTTTTGGAAAATGGTTGGCAGTAACATACATGTATGTGGGTTGCATAATCTAGGGCTCAAAGACTTCACAATATCATCGGTATTGTCCTTTAAGTACCCCAACTTTTAGCAATCTAAGTTTCAATCCACCGTTCGTGTTATTGTTTAAAGGACAATACTCGTTTGCTAGCTTTGTACTTTATGGGTTAATCTAACCAGGTGTGTAGACATCTAAACATGGGTGTAGACATGGGTGTATCACTTGAATATTTGATTTTGAAAGATTAAGAGATTTTGTAAAATATCAGGAAAGCTGAAATACAATTTTATCTTTTGGGAAATGACTGTCAGTAACGTAACATGTATGAAAATTGAATATATTAGGCTCAAACATGCAAAATTGGTGGTATGGTCCTTTAATCTCTCAATTTGCACCATGTTGTGTGCATCATTCATGCAAAAGTAGCATAAAAGCTGAAACTGGACTGTTATTTAGATTGGAATTAGGTTAAGGTTATATGTAGTCCGAGGAAATGGGTTCGGTTTATGAGTGCATGTGACAAATGGAAGGTCTTCATGAAGGTCGACTTCCACGGTTTCTGTCCTGGTTTACATACGTGCCATCTCTGAGGTGGTCGGGCATTTGTCTCCTCTCTCTCTCCCTCCCCTCCTCATGTTTTCCTCTGTTTTATGTGTGTGTCCTGCCCATCCTCTTCCTTTCAAACCTCCGTTTACCATAACAATGGCTGCCTGCAGAGACCTTCTCCCATGTACGGCCTTCACCACCGCTGGCTGCATGCAGGGGCCCATTCACCGCCACAACCCAAGCCGGGCAATAAAGAGCCTGGCAGGACTGGCTAGGCCCCCCTGTAAACACCCCGATCCAGGCTTGTTGTGTCTGCTGGCAATACTTCAGGCCTGGGGATGAGATGGTGGAGCTGTTAGGTTTATGTACCTAGTTTTGTTGGCACTAAAAAAAAAAAAAAAAAAANGGGGGTGGGGGTGGTGGTGTTGGTTTTATGTACATAACAGAAAAGAGCAATAGAGTTTGAATAGACAGGAAAACTGTTAAAGGACAATACCAGCGATTTGGCATGTTTGAGCAACCCACATACACGATACATTTGACAACTATTTTCCAAAATATATTGTTTTTCCTACCTTCCAGACTGCGATTGTTTTCAGTTCATTCCAGTACGCTATAAAAAAAATCAACTTGTAGAGACTTGAAATGTGCCTGAAATAAGTAATCAATCACAGCAAACACTATGTTTATCTGCTTTTTTGTCTAAGTAACTATTAACCGGTCCAACAGGGAGCTGCACATGACGATGTATGTCTCCGCCAGGGAATATAGTCCCAGGAGAATACAGCTTTTACCGAGAAATTAAAAACGATGATTGTTTCTACATTCAGAAGTATGTGTCATAGCAGGAGAAACATTACATTTTAAGGTGGGTGTCTGGCCTGAACATTTAATTTTGAAAGATTATGGGATTTGGCAAAATAACGAGAAACTAAAATATACTTTTATGTTTTGGAAATTGGTTGTCAGTAGCATAACTACATGAGGATTATACTTATTGGGTTTAAATGTGCAAAATCGCAGGTATTTTAAGGACAAATTCTTTGGTATTTAAGGTAGGAGGAATTAAAAAGGAAAAGGTGGAAGAGCAGATTGTTTCAGGAACTAGACTTCATGGCAGCCTGACAGTTTTTTATCACTTCCAGCAAACACAACCAGGAACTTATGCTGCGTTCGACAGACCTCAGAACTCAGATTTTTCCAGCTTCTTACTTGGAAAAATGCGTTGATGAAACAGCACTTGAAGTCGGAGCTCCGGCTGGGAAAGTAGGACAAAATTATCTACCCCGATTTACCGAGTATGACGTCACTCAACATGGCGGCGCCATGGAAACGAGCTTTATGAATGGAAATGATCAGCTAACAGGCGAATAAAGTATTTTTTCTTCTGTGAAATTGAAAGAAAAAGGTCAGAATATATCGCCAAATTAGCTATTATCTATTTTGTATAATAACTGTGTTTGCCATTGATACTTAAGTGTAAGTAATTTCATAATATTACTTCTCTGCATAAAGTTTAATACCTACAGTATTAATGTCAAAATCAAAAATATCAAAAAGTTGATATTGATTAATATCAATATCATAATAATACAACCAAACAGTCCTGTAGTCTAACTTTATTTTAGTTAGCATTTATTACAAAGTTTAATTAATTTTACAGTATTTATTGGTGTTCAGCTATACTTTTTTGATTACATTTGGCTGAAACGGTTTGTGGTTGGAAGTTGGAGCTTCCAACTGGGAAAAATTCGACTTCCAAGATCTGTCGAACGCAGCATTATACCTGATCTAAATTTAAGTCTGAGCATCGTTTCCTGCATCCCAAATGATTCCACAACCAGTCATTGCTGCAGATTTGGAGGTGAGTCTGATGTGCTTGTGCTGATTGCAAAATGGAAAGCATTAGAGGAAAATGTTGCCACAAAACGTTGCCCCCCCACCCCCCCCCACCAAGGTNCCCCCCCCCACCAAGGTGGCTGGAGGTCTGACGGGTTGGCAGGCGACTCCATAGCCTCTTTAGCAGAAGCCATACATGATTGTCCTTGTCTGAAGAGCCGTGTTCTCTCCCAAATCAGTAATTTAGTTGTGGGGCATTCACAAGAAGTCGATGCGATTGGAGGAGAGGTTGTGTTTGTGTGTGTGTGAGCGTGTGTGTGTGCATGCCTCAGACCTTGGGAGGGCTGGGTGTGCAAGCCCAAACTTGCCCTGGCGATGCCACAAAGCCTGTCAGAATTGAAGGATGATGGCAGCGCAGAGCCAGAAAGGACAGGAGGACAGTCACCACGATTCTTATATGAACAAATACAAACCCCGCCATCATACAAAAGCTGTGATACATGATACGGCCACACTTACTGGCATTATTCTGTTATAAAATCTGCACTGTATCGCTCCATTGCACAGAGAGAGAGAGAGAGATTGAAAAACAAAGAGAAAGAGGTNGGTGGGGGGGGGGATCTTATCTTGAGGAAGAGACACATCCCACCATTATTGACGCAAGTGACTGATAGTAAACAGATTAGAGAGTTTAAGATAAAACAGCTGACAAGGTAGAGGCCACAAAGGTGTGTGTGTGTGTGTGTGCGTGTTCTATCTCTCTATCTCTACCTCAGATACAGACACGTGTGTCTCGTGCAGACACAGACCAATTAAAGGACACCTATTAAAGGACCATACCGTTGATTTAGCACATTTGAGCCCAATATAGACAATCTGCATTCACGTCACATTACTGACAACCATTTCACCAAAATATACTGCCTTAACTGTAAATTTTAGAATTGTTTTTCCTACTCTCCAGACTGCCATTGGTTTCAGTTCATTCCAGTATGACATAAAAATCAACTTGGAGAGACTTGAAATGGACCTGAGATAGGTAACTATCACAGCAAATGCTATGTCTATTAAGTTGTGTTTTTTTTTTGTTTTTTTTGTCAAAATAACTTTATTAACGAGGCTGCACAGACGACAATGTGTGTTTCCGCCAGAGAAGATGGCTTTTACTGAGAAATTACAAACAACTGCAATCGTGCAAAAGTGTTAGCAGGCAAAACATTGAATTTTAAGGCGGGCGTATCACCTGAACATTTGATTCTGAAAGATCAGGGGATTTGGCAAAATAACAGAAGCACTAAAATATGGTTTTATATTTTTGGAAATTGTAAGTAACATCACTTGTATTCTGGTAGTATGTTTTGGGCTTAAACATGCAAAATCGTTGGGGTGGTCCTTTAAGAAACCTGATAAAACAACAACTAAAGTGGACTTTACAGAGTCCGTCCCATAAACAATGAGAGGACAGAGTTGATTTAAAGCTTAAACCCTTTAAACCTCTTGACAGAAGCTGTTGCAGTGGCATTGATCTATTGGAGGAACGGAGTGTTTGTGGAATTTTCCATTGGTTTCACCGCATAAACACCATTACAAAGAGTTTTCCTCTCCTACAAAGTTCTTCCACACATTTTAAGCCGATTCCTCTCAATTACTTGATTGCTGAAGTACCAGAACAGTTTCAAAACTCCGGGAAACAGCAGGTTTCTGCAGCGGAAGGAGACCAATCAGAATCACAGTCCACTAATATTGCAATTTCCAGCACACCAAGTTTCATAAATGCAAAGTCAGGGGCAAAACTGTACTTCCTACAGAGCTTTGGAGATGCTGATGATAGTATTTAGTCTGGGCCCATGTTACATAGCTCCAAAATTATTCACCAGACATCGACTTAGTCGCCAAATTATATCTCACACTGGGTCAGCTCTGATTTGGAGCTCTTGAGGAATAATGGGGGACAATGAGGAAAAAGAGAGGTGGGATGTTAAGACATTTGGAGGACTGAAGTCAAATCATGATTGAGGATATTTACATTGCAATGAGGCACAATGGATTCTTTTTTTTTTTTTTTGNTTTTTTTTTTTTTTTGCATAAATGTGTTACATACCTAATCGCAGAAAACATTTCTGATTTTGAAAGATACAGGCTTCATGTCACGGTTGCTACATGAAACACTGATGATTGACTGAAAAAATGTCCCTCCACCACGCTTGGGGAAGTGGACCACCATGCGAGACATGGCATTCTATGGAAGTTGTCGCCAATGCATAAAAATTTAGAGGGCAGAGAGGACCCTACAGTATGTGCATTAGTGAACACGTGTGCAAGAATGCGAGGTATGTTAACGGGCGTTCACGCTAAGCCCAATGAAGCTTTGAACTCGTTGACGGTGTTGAGATTGGAAAACAGAACAAGAGCGTGAAGATTTATTTTGCTCATCTAAACCAAAAGCAAAAATACGGAAAATTAAAACGTTCAGTTAAGCATGACTTCATACCTTTCGTGTTTGTGTGTGTGTGTGTGTGTGTGTGTCCATCTTTGCTNTAAGCATGACTTCATACCTTTCGTGTTTGTGTGTGTGTGTGTGTGTGTGTGTCCATCTTTGCTGACTCATAATGGGTCATCACACCATCTCACCTGTCTGGTAACAGCCAGCGGTCCAGGCAGGCCTCGACATGCCTTGTACAATGATTAGACCTGCTTGTCTTACACAGGACACAATGGTTCCTTCCTCGCAGTTAGTTATGCACAGTTACTGACCCAAAGCTAACCGATTGGAACAGAAAGAAACGAAGGGGGTGGAGGACGGCGTCTCATTAAGAGCAACAGGAGAAGCGTAATGCGGGAGAGCTGCATTCCACTGAGGGCTGTAACAAACGTGCAACGCTGGAAAACGTCAACAGACTGCTTGTTCTCGTTTTCGGTCCACAAAATCATTCCGATGTGATTAAATGGTGACAAAACATCAGTTTCGCCTCTCCAACAAGCCATCAACTAAAAAATAAATTAATTACTCAATGTGTTTAGACATTAAAATTTTCATTATACTCTGATTAAGTGTAATTACAATACGTTGCAGTGTTCCCATACATAGGCTACTTGGACGACCCGCCAAGTTAGATCATAAGATAAAATCCAAAGTAAAAGTATCCTAAATCCTGATTAAGTTTTGTCACCGTTAATCCATTTTACAGCAAAATCCCCATAGACCAGCATCTATTTCCTTCCTTATCAGCGTAAATGCTCAAATAGTGGCGGGTCCTTTTTNTTTTTTTTTTTTTTTTTTCCCACCTCAACTGCAGAGAGAGAACCAGGCTTTTATTCCAGCCAGGTCATTATTTCTAATTTAAAAAAAAAAGTAACCTCCATGTTTCTCACCAAAGTTTCCCTCTGGTGTGTTATAGTTAATTACTTTATTTAGTTTTCCTTTAAAACCCTGCTGAGGTCGAATGAAAACATGCTCATTGTGTTATTGTGGTTACCTAGCAACCTGTAGTACACAGCCTGGTAGTGGCCATTTTCAACTAGATTTGTGTTTTTTATGTTTTTTATTTATTTTTTTGTTTTGTTTTGGAGTTTGTTTTTTTGCACTTTTAGAGCCATATAGCCATGTTAAATGGAATCTTCTGTTGTACAGTTATCCAATTTTGGATGGGGGGGTGGGGGTAAGAATAGGATCGTNGGGGGGGTGCTTGGATACATTGCATACAGTTGTGGTTACAGACTCTCTCCACCTCCCTATGCTCATATTTTGGGTCTAATTCATTTGCCAAAGAGACAAAATGCAAAATAAACAAGGTTAAAGATGAATTTGACTGATAGCATTATTATTATTATTATTCAAATTTCTACAGATATCACAATGATGTCGTTATCATGAATTCTTTTGGCCATGATAATCGTGAAGTGAAAATCTGATATCATGACAGCCCTCATGTGCACCATGATCGTCTTCTCTTCTTCCTTTTTGGGTCCCATGTGTGCCGCATCAATATCAGATAACATTTAAGTGAAAATGAAGAAGGAGAGATGTAACACGGGTCACTGCAAAGAAGACAGACGGGAGAAACAGAGAGAGAATTAACCATTAGAGAGATTCTGAGAGGGCATTCAAAGAAAGAGTATTATTGGAGCGATGGCTAATGAGGTGTGCATGTGTGTGTGTGTGTGTGTGTGTGTGTGTGTGTGTGTGTGTGTAATTAGTGACTGGGAGTTAGCGAGTGGAGGATAAGAGAAGGACTTCAGGACGGCTGGAGGACACATGGCAAGGAAGAGGAGGATTGGTCTCTGGAGATGACAGGGAAATGGAAATGTGTGCGTGTGCGTGTGTGTGTGTGTGTGTGTGTGTGTGGGTGGGGGTCAGGAAGTCATGGTACTGTATGAGATCAGACAAGATTGTCCCTTTGTTGCTACACCATCTCTGGAAAGGCTGAGAAATCTGAGGTCGGTGTTACATGTGACAAACGGGAGGTTAATGTTTGATATCGGTGAATAAACGGAGATGAAATGTTATGACATCTTGAGACCCTTCAGGCTCTCATACTGGCCATTAGGTATCTTTGAGCCTAATATATTCAATTTTCAAACACATAACGTTACTGACAATCATTTCCCAAAGCATACTACTGGAACAGTGAATTAAAAATGTTTTTCCTACCTTCCAGACCTCCATTGGTTTCAGTTCATTCTGCTATTAAAATCAACTTGTTGATACTGTAAACGTTCTTGGGATAGGTAATCCATCATCACCAACAAGACGTGTATTCAGGTTTTTTTAGAAGTTATGTAATTTTAGTGTTTAAGCTCAATAAAAAGCGTGGAGTGAATGTATGCCTCCACCGGGGAATATAGTCCCAAAAGAAGACCTGCGTTTATGGAAAAATTTAAAGGACCGTGACTTCATAAGGCTGTGTAACTATTAGCAGGAGAAACATGGATTTTTAAGGTGGGTGTATCGCTTGAATATTTGATTTTGAAAGCTTAAGAGATTTTGCAAAACATCAGGAAAGCTGAAATACGGTTTTATCCTTTGGGAAATGATTTTCAGAAACGTAACATGTATGAAAATTGAATATATTAGGCTCAAACATGCAAAATGGGTGGTATGGTCCTTTAAGATAAGTTAAAACCACAATTATTGTTACTTTATGAGTTGGGAAAGTCGGCTTATAAACACTCACAAAGCAAATAGAAGATGTGACAGCAACCCTGAAGCATGAGATCAGAATATGATGAATATGTATGAAAGTTGACCTTAAAGATGAAATATATGTGAAGAAACATAACGTGGAACAGACATCCTAATTACTTATTAAGCGTCTGACTCTTTGTCCAACTAAATGGCTAAAATGATAAACAGCATACCATGCATGCACACAGAAACACAAACACACACACACACACACACACAGGAGGATCAGGCCAGGTGGTATATAGGACCATGTGGTTTCAGGAGGCCTATGACATTACTCTCGATCAGCTCTACCATAAGTGGAATCAGACAGGTGCATGGTCTGCCTTACCCCGCCCCCTCGCTCTGACACACACACACACACACACACACACACACACACANCATTTGCTCTACTTCACCTGATGGCCTGGATGCGATCATGCTGCAGTCTGTGTGTGTGTGTGTGTGTGTGCGCGTGTGCTTTCTGGTTGTTCCATGCACAATAAAGAGAGAGTCTGTCAGTAGCCACCTGTTGGCCAGCTGTCAGAGTCCCATTTCAGGGGTCACCTTTCACAACATCCATCCATCCATCCACCCATCTATCCATCTATCCATCCATCCATCCATCCATCTACTAATTTCTCTCCATTTGTCCCATTGGTGTCCCTCCTTTTATTTATCTCTCATCTCTCCATCCACTTGTATTTTCCCACTCTCTCCCTCCATTTCCCCCTAAACCGCTCTTTTCTTTACAGGTAAACCTCAAATCTACATACAACACCATATGAGTTTTACTCAAAGAAACGAGCATCCATTAAAAGATGCGATGAGGCGGAAAGGGTGATGGAGGGAGGAGGCGTTATCTTAGTGCATCTCATTTGATGCTGATCAATGGGTCGCAGATACCATCCTCTTCATGTCACATTACCATCTCTATAGGGGCCGTGATGAGGAGTTGGGNGGAGAATTGGGAGAGGAGAGATGTAGGTAGGAGTGAGAGAAGGAAGATGGGAGTTGTGAGATGGGCTGGAGAAGAGGAGGAGAACTGTGGGGGAGTGTGAGAAGTGGGAAGAGAGCTAATTTCCTATGTGGAGATGACATTAGCAGGGTGTGTGTGTGTGTGTGTGTGTGTGTGTGTGTGTGTGTGTGTGTGTGTGTGTGTGTGTTAACCTGGATACTTCTCATCCAAGGGTTATTAAAGCTTTTATAAATTTGGTCTCGAAATAGACTGAAAAAACAAAGCAGTTAGCATTGACCAACTGGACAGAGAAAGAGAAGAGTGCCATCTAGGGGCGAATCAAGTTTCCATGGAGGTCCCAGACCAACAAAAAAGAAAAAAAAAATGCTTGGGGTCCTCTGGACTGCTGTTAGCTTATGTTGCGTTCAAGCTACCTCCAACTTCCTACTTGGAAAAATGCATTGGAACGGTATTTGAAGTCGGAGCTCTGACTGGGAAACTCGGACCAAAATTATCTACCCCGACTTCAGGAGTATGACGTATTAGTTGTCTCTGAGTAAAAAATCCAGAGACTAGCTCACAAAAGTAGGTTTTGCAGTTTTTGCAAAATTGTGAAAAAAAAATTTTTAGGGGAAAATGTGCCAATTTTTATGCCAATACATGCGCTCAATTCACCGAACATGTCGATATAAAGCATTTGAATGTGCGCCTCATGGTTCATAAGTTATTCCCCAAAACATGTTGTGGTTTATTATAGACCCCCTTATGGTTTACACCTGTCATTTTTAGTATATCAATAGATTGTCTGCTGCTATACTAGGCTGCGAATTTCACTTTTGCACATTGGACGGTGTGGGCTGCCCAACCACTTTTAGGCTGTTTTGGGAAGAAAAGAGAATCCTGAGCAAAAAACAATAGGGGATCCACACACTTCGTGTTTGGACCCCTAAAAAAACCCCAAAAAGTCACCGGAATCATGAAGGTTACCACTCACATCTTGTAAGAGCGTCACAGCGCCCCCCAGTGTTTCAATTTTATTCTGTTGATCCGATTTTCTGCTCATTTTTGAATTTTCATCTGTTGCTCTTTGCCAATAATTCATGAGCATTAGCCATCAACAATAGATGCGTCTCTCTGACCTCTGACCTACCTGGTGGATATGATCTTTGAGTATTAAATAACAGAATGTCATAAAAACAAACAAAGGGTAATCAGCCATAATACCGAACATAATGTAAAATATACAAAATATAAATTAAAATACACGATTGAATTTTCTATGCAGATCTGTTTGTGTTGTTCATCCTCTCAGGGCTCCTTCAAAATGAGTGCACTTATTTAAACTCAATTACAGACAAGACTGAATGAATGACTGAGTGTGTGTGTGTGTGTGTGTGTGTGTGTGTGCACTCCAAGAATGACAACAACAGCCTGTGATAGAACAGATGCGCAGACAGGATTAAAGGCATCAATAAGAGTTCTGCACGGTAATAAAGCTTCTGCTTGAATTAATGATATTCAAATCATAAAAAACAAGAGGAAATCTGCATAATTCAAGTCTCCCACACAAAATTCACTGTAATATTCTCTGTTTGTGCCCACCTTCACAAACTTGAAGTGATTGGTCTTGGGTCGCCATCTAGTGGGCATTCAAACAACAAGATCCAAGATTAGAAATCCAGCTGTCTAATCATTATGAAATTATATCCACTAAAAAAGCAGAAAAATGGTCACAAACACATACTGTACACCAGTGGCAAGCCGTGTATTTTACACTTACGCCTTCAATGCGATCCTCCCGCAATTAAACCACCTTCTAATAACCTCACCATAACACCAGGCTATAGGCTGCTGTTATTAGACGTAACCAGCCCATATTCACAGTGACAGTAACCTTTATCGAGTGGAATAAAGTGATTTAACATGAGGATCAACACCTATGACAGTTACAACACACTAAATGCAGAGAAATTAATACATGAAACATTCAAGGATGTAGCATTATTACGTGTTATGACAGGATGCTGCATCACATATAAACATGGCATAGCCTAAATCAGTGTCATTACCAAAGAAACAAGAACAAACTCACAACAACCATCACATTTACTCATACGACCAGCAAGTAAGCAAAAATGCTGTAAAACACAAATAACACAATCAGATTCAACAGGATTCCAGCCACATAAAAATCCATCAAACTTACCAAAGCTGCTCATTACCTGAAGACAAAGTCCGTCCTCCTTTCTGTCTTTATNAATCCATCAAACTTACCAAAGCTGCTCATTACCTGAAGACAAAGTCCGTCCTCCTTTCTGTCTTTATAGTTTAATCACACGGCTGGACATTATCGGTGTGTTTCAGTTCCAAAATGTGAAAAAAGCGCTGTCAGTTAATCGATTTCTTCTCCTCCTTCAGCCACTGTGCATTAAAAAACAACAGGGCTACGTAAAAATCTAAACAAAAAATCTAAANTCCTCCTTCAGCCACTGTGCATTAAAAAACAACAGGGCTACGTAAAAATCTAAACAAAAAATCTAAAGCACTACATTAAAAATCTAAACGTCAAGAAACAAAGTTTAAATAAACATTAGATAATGCTACGTTACGTTAGCGTGCTAGCTAGGTTCACTTGAGTTAGCTAACTGGCTCTCTTCTTCTTTTGATGAATTTCCGGCAGGCTGTCCGCTCCGGAGTTTAACCTCCGATGACGTAGGCTAAAGCCAGCTAGAGCGTCCTGGCGTGTAAAAGAACACGCCCAACATGGCAAACTCGAAATCTGATTGGTTAAAGAATATGATAATCAACAGCATCGTCCCATTTCTTGAATAGCAGAGGGGATTCACTCTAGATTCTGAAGGCCTCAGGCTAGATTTTTTTTCACCCGGAGACAGCACAGGGGGAAAATCTGATTGGATAAAAACTCTAATTTATATGAGCTGGGCTGGAAGCAGCAGAGGGGGAGAATTGCAATGAAATGACGTTAGTAATAAACTGATGGGAACAAACTTTGTAAAATACGTATAGCATTAATTTAAATATATATTAAATTATAAAAACATAATTTAATGATTCTGACAATCTCTAGGCCAGCAGAGAAGGCCTTGCTGGCCCTGACAGCACACCACTGCTGTACACATACTGCAACAGAAGAGCATATTGACATACTTTTTCTAAATTTGGAGGTTTGTCAGTAGCTTTAAATGAGACAGTAAACAACTTATGGTTCCCCGCATAAGTTGAGAAACAGGAAAAGCTTTTTTTAATCTCTTTGGAAAATTCTGTTTGATGTAAGTGGAAGTATCTGAGTCTAAAGTCCAAAATAATGTTTTTTTAAAATCCTTTGCACACAAGTTATTACCTTGATAATAACTTAATAATAATGGGATAAAAGAGAGAACTTGAAGAGGAGAAACTATTCTCTAGCAATGTGTATGAAAGGTGTTTTAAAAGTGGTCATGTGGTAATAAAAAGTAAAGCACAAATTTGCTAAAGTGGTGCAATCATTTAGCACAAAGTTCCTATAAGACAGCAACCAGGGGAGCAATGCCCAGTATCAGTTCGAACCTCTTCTGGAGTACTTCTAATTCTGTGAGCCTCGTGTGAAAGAATGAAGCAGATTCTTTTGTATCTGTGTTTACTGTAGCTAAAACGCCACCATAAATGAATAAAAACACATTCACCACAGAAACAACCATTCACAAAGGAGCAGGCTAACAGAGTTAATATAAAAAACGCATAACCCATCTATGAAAGAAGTGCATTATAGACTGTGGTGAAAACCAAAGTTGGGATCAATCCAGTGGGATCAAAAATAAAACTCAAGCTAAACTTTGAATTTTTTTTTTTTTTTTTTNATTTTTTTTTTTTTTTTTTAGCTTCCTTGTTCTTGTGAAACACAGCTTCTGCACATGTGGATGAACAGAACTCAATGCATGCTTTCTCAAACTGCGGACACAAACTGGAATGTGACACCATTAGACACTGCATGGGTGTGTGTGTGTGTGTGTGTGCGTGCATAAGGCACAGTTGGAATTTTACAGTCTCCTTTCCTTGTGACTTTTAACTCTAAAGATATCCAGAAAACAGATAAAACATTTTTAAAAACCCAAGTAAAATCCTTAACCTCCTTCATCACAGCCACCTGAGGGTGCTAATGTTCCTCTTGGCCACTAAAGGGCGCAGTTGAGTCAGCTTTAGCAGAGGAGAGTTGAATATTTTACCAAAACATGGCTGCTGTACCTCCTCTCCAAAGGTTGAATGGCTGCAGGTGTGATTGCTGATTGATTAGGCCAGCTAGAGATCAATCACACACGAATCAATCATTAGTTCTTTTCTGACAACTTTACATCCCATGCGCATGGATATGCACAATGCCTGAAAGTTGTCATGCACTGACTTTTCATCCACATGAAATCCTGAATGGTTAGTCAACATTCCCACAGAATTCCATTAATCAGTCAGATAAAAGTTGACCTGCAGCTCCATTTTCATGTAGAAGATCTGATGGTGCTGTTACTCCAGGACATTCCAGCTGGCGTTCAGTGGAGGTGTGCATTCAGGTCATATTTCTCACAGAATTTGTCTGTGATGGGGATGCAGGTGAGGTACTCGCACCAGTCACACGTCACAGGGTAGACATAAAAGAGGACGGCCAGAGCGGAGAACAGACCCAGGAAGACCAGCAGGAAAATACAAATCTGGACCCGCTTCCTGTACATATCGGACCGCCCGAAGCTGGAAAAGAAAAACCTGCGTTCTTTATTTCAGGACAGTAATGAAATGCAAACAAAGTGGAAAAGCCTCACAAAAAATACATGAATCTTGGTACTAGAGATACTATTAAGAAAAACTTTACCTGTGCATAATGTTAATTAAAACATGTTAAGTCTGTTTTTAATCATGTTTCAGGAATATTCGTTCTCTTCTCCGGAAAGGTCAGGTGTTACAGGTTAAGAAAATGTTCCATTCTCTGAATAAATCTTTTCTAAATGCTTTTTCTTTCCCCTAAATGCTAAAGATGATGTCAGAAAGTCTCTTGTCATCAATCATAACACCAGACAATTTTTCTTACTTCCTGAAAGCTGATATTATGGCTGGGCAAAGTTTTTTCAAGGCAACATCTTATACTAACATTTGACGAGCCAGGATAAGAATTGCAGCTTGTACTCTTTAAAATCACAGATTATGTGTGATTTCAGCTTAATGCTGTCAATATTTGACTTAATAGAGCAATCTTTAGCTAAATCTGATGAATAATTATGATTGGCTTTCCTGCATGGCTCTAACTTCTATGTAAAACCTGAGAGGACGCACGTAAAACCTGAGACAAATCTGAGAAGACTGAGCATCCTTTTCTTTCCCCACCTGATGTAAGGCAGGAAGGCGAAGGACAAGAAGAATCCTGATACGAATCCGCAGACATGGGCAAAGTTGTCGATCCACGGAAGCAAGCCGAAGGAGAAGAGGAAGAGGGCGATGGCCAGCAGCTTGGCAAACGCTCGCCAAGGCCGCTCAAGGATCTGCCAGCTCTGAAAGAGCTCCACGAACAGACAGGCCAGGATGCCAAACTGGCTGCCTGCAGGACCTACCTGAGAGACAGGAAGACAGAAAGAGGCGAACAGAGACACTGATAAACTGTTTATAGAGGAGAGTTTAAAGGACCATACCGGTGAGTGTGCATGTTTGAGCCCAATGTATATCAGTGACAACCATTTCCCAAAATATTTTTCTTTAGCAGTAAATTCCAGATTTTTTCCCCAACCTTCCAGACTGCCATTGGTTTATGTTCATTCCAGTACACTATAAAAGTCAATTTATAGACACTGAAACAAGTGAGTAGGTTTTTTTTGCTGACGTAACTTTAACTGGTCCAACATGGAGCTGCACGGAAGACAATGTATGTCTCCACCAGGAAATATAGAGTCCAAGGAGAAGACAGCTTTTACCAAGAAATTAAAATGACCATGCCTTCTGCATTCAGACATATGTGTTAGCAGGCCAAAGTTTGAATTTTAAGGTGCGTGTATCACCTGAACATTTGATTTTGAAAGATTAAGGGATTTGAAAAAAATAACAGGAAAACTAAAANTCACCTGAACATTTGATTTTGAAAGATTAAGGGATTTGAAAAAAATAACAGGAAAACTAAAATATGGTTTTATGTTTTGGAAAATGGTTGCCACATGTATGCGGGTTGTATATATTGGGCTCAAACGGTATGCTCCTTTAAGCCTCACTGCAGGGTGGAGGAAGCTCAGTATACCATGAATTCTTATTGGGTATTTTTTTTTTTTTTATTTTGGTACCTCTGCTCTGTAGGGCAGAAAGATGGCTGAGGCCAGGTTGCCACTGATTCCACTGAGGATGTAGATGATGGAGATTCGCAGCCAGCCAGCCAGCTTCTCCAAATCCCTCAGCACTGTCATCTGGAACAGCACTGACACCAGGCAATGCAGGATCCTGACACACCAAGAAAACCAAGGAAGAAAATTTAGTGCAACACAACATCCACCAAACAGGTTACCAACCACATGGATAGAACATGCAACTTATAATGAGCATTGATTTCTTTCCAAGTGGAGGGGAAGGGATCCTTTTCTCTCTGATCTTGCCTATTGATTTCATTTCATTTATTTATTTTTCCTTTAGACTCCTCTCCAGGATATAAGGAACAAAAAGCACAAAAACTATATACACATAGGCAACAACCCGCATGCAACCAAAGATACAAACCAAAACACTTTGCACATACATATAGATCGATTACAGTTAGAAATTAAAAGCTGCACAATATGTTCTTCATAAACTGAACCAAATTAAACCAAATTAAACAAATCTTTAACATTGTGGAAAGATGAAAGCTCTTTCAGAGGCTCTGGCTGATACACATGTTCACACACATCATGCACTCCTGCACGATTCAACTCTTTTAGCTTTTAAGCCACATTTAAGTATTCAGCATCTATTTCTGCATTTTTCAAGCAATTTTTTACATTCAGATATTCTTGTGAGGATTCAAATATTCTTCAAGCATTCCTGCATCCAAGCATCTAAAAATTCTGCTTACTTTCAGTGAAAAATCCTATTAAAACATTATTCAGGTCACAAGACGTTCAGCATCTTCAGACTACTTCAGCATTTTCATGCCTTTCAAGGTTTTGAGAAATCAGGAGGTAAAAAAGTTTGTGATTTCATGTTTTGTTCAGCCTTTGCAATGAGTGTGTTTATTAAGCTGTTAATTGATAGATTTTTAGCTTTTCAGCGTCTTTGAAGCGCAATCTTCGGCAAATGGCAATCACAGGCCGCAGTTCCACAGGAAATGCATTTCTAGTTTGTGTCTATCCTCCTCAAAAACAGAACCTTGTCACCTGTCAAACAAAAAGTTCACGATTTGAGCATATTATCACATATATACCTAGACTCTGAAAGATGCAAAGATTTAGACATATAAATTCTGTCAATTCAAATTCAAATTCTGGGCTCAACCAAACGAGATATCTCTCAAAAACCAAAATCAACTTTCAACAGTCTATAATTATCACACAAAGGGTTACTTCTTTTCTGAGATGGAGAAGGAAGAAGGGAGGTCGGTTACCCCGCGTGAAGGAAGAGGGATAGCCAGAGTCGGTAGAACTGATCGGGGATCTCCGGGTTGAGGAAAGGCAAAAGGCCACACACATCGTCCATACAAGCCACCTGCAGGAGAAAGAGGAGAGGAGGAGGAGAACGAAAGAGAAAAATAATAGCGACTCTAAGTGTTACTGCACCTTTAAATTCAGATTAAAGATCTACCAGCATCCTGTGGAGGAATGTGAAGGCGCCGGTTTAGATTCTTAGTCTGTAAACGTATCGTAAGTTTACAAGCTCCAGTGGCGCAATCGGTTAGCGTGCGGTACTTATAAGACAGTAACCTGTGGAGCAATGCTGAGGTTGTGAGTTCGAGCCTCACTTGGAGCACCGTGCTTTTAATAAATCTCTTTCACTGCCAGAAATGACACGTGTGTGTGCATTCTGTCCTACCTGTGAGCAGAGAGTAGCTTCTTCATGGAAGTAGCCGTGCATGAAATCACAGTACTCTCTGGACGTGATCTCACATCTACAACAAGGACACATCAATATTCTGATCAATTACTTGTTAATTATTAGCATTTTAACCATTTTTCCCATATCAACTCAACCATGTCATTTGTAAAAATGACATGGTTGAGTAAATGTAAATGTATGGTGATGTTATGATATAATTGCAAAATACACTCAGTATTTAGGGCTGAATTAGTATCCTAAAAAGAAATCCAATTATTTTTTTTAAATTAAAGGTTAATTAAAATATAATGTAATTTAGATTTTAATTCACCATTGCTTCCAATGAATGGTGGGCTATCCTGCATTGAAGGACCATATCGGTAATTTTTTATATT
>VXCM01004909.1:2334-30604 GCA_014773175.1 Lucifuga dentata
AAAAAAAAAAAAAGGGATAAGCCGTAAATTTGAGTGTGTGTGCATGTCTGAATATACCTGTTCAATTTCCTCTATGGCATCTTTGACAACTCCAATTTGAGATGACAGAACCACCAGCGCCGCTTCCTTATTATCTGAGGAACACACACAAGTATTATATTTGTCCCTCAGTAGAATTACAGTTCACAATAATATACTTTACTTATATAAAACAATATAAGTTTGGAAGCACATGCTTGTTTTAAACTGAGATGTGAATGTATTATAACAGAGATAAGTGATAATGTAGATCTGTCACATGATCGGGCGGCTAAATGTGAACAATTTTTGGCTACGAACACGTGCTGAGCTAAGCATGATGAGCAGATCATTTCTTTCACACGTACTGAGCTCCAACGTCCTTTAAAACCCTGCAGAACCTGTCCTTACAACTCTGCACTTCCACTACTGTTCAGCTCTGTGCCTAAATTTTGGTTAAATTCTCAATTTAAACCCAGAAGTCAGATAAAGGACCACTCCGGTGGTTTTGTATGTTTGAGCCCAATAAATAACCCGCACACATGCTGCAATACTGCAGACCATTTCCCAAGACACACAACTAGAGCTGTACATTTTCAAATCAACTCGCAGAAATTTAAACTTGCTTGGGACAGGTAATTCAAGCAAACATGTTGCTTTATGTTTTCTCTTTTCTGTTTAATTTATGCAATTTAACTGATCTGGCACAGAGTTTCAAAGACGAAAACATACGTCTCTGCCAAGGAATATAGCCCCAGGAGAAAAGTGCTTTTTCCAGAGAAATTAAGAACAGCCGTGCCTTCTAAGGTGGCCTATCATTGGATCCTGAAAGGCTAGGGGAGTGGCAAAATAACACAAAACTAAAATGCGCGTTTTATATTTTGGAAAATGGTTGGCAGTAACGTAACGTTGTATGGTGGTATTGGGCTCGAGTGTGCAAAACTACTGGTATGATCCTTTAATGTGAAGTCAAGAAATTCCTGTTGATATTTCAAAATATTAAAGTCTTTGAGTGGTTCAAGGGGCAAAATCATTAAATACAAATTTATTGTGAAAAAAAACTGTTGAGGGTTATTGTACATGTAGAATAGCTCATAATTAATTAAGCAGCAACACTTGGCAATCAGATATTTTTTTTAAATTAAATATCTGTAACCTGATGTTATATTTTTTTTCCATATTAATAACTAAACTTGGTTAATTTAGGAAATTCTGGTTGCAAGTATTTCTTTTAGATGAACTAGTCTAGTTTGGGTTTTACTTCTCAAACTAAAAATCTAATTGATACTAAGTTAGAAGTAAAGTGCTGGAATTCATCTTGGCTTATTTGATATCTCTGTTACAGCTTTAACCTCTGACCTTTAGGGGGGGACTGACCTCTTGGCAACTGGGCAAAGTGGTCGCAGGCTGACCACACACTTCCTGTTGATGTCAGCTGCTCCTGGGACAGACTGGAGGAAGAGTGGAGAGATGGAGGTGAAGAGAGTTATGTACAGAGATGTAGAGTGGGGCAAGTGTGAGAGTGTGTGTGTGTGCGTGTGCGTGCGTGCACATTACTAGTATCATGAATCTAAAGAACTGGAAATCTGCCTCGCTCTCGTTTTTAAACAGTGGATGAATCAAACGACTTCTTCACTGCAAATATGTAAATATGTTTTAATAAAACTGCTCTGGTGAAACAATTATTAAGATTTAGGATCCATATTTCACTGGTGTGGTGAAAATTATGGACTTTCAACCCAAAAAAATTAAACGTGATATTCTTTTAGGAACTATGAATGAAATAGGCCCATGTCTGAATATACTGGTTTGCATATGACCTTTTCTTTCTTTATTATTTTTAATGGGCGGTACTGCTTTTTGTTTTGGGCATGAGATGGAGTGTACACTTGATTTGTGTGTGTACACACCTCTGTACTGGTGAGTTCAGTATGACCTCCACCAGCTGTGCGACTCCGTCCAGAACCTCAACTGTGGCGTCTCTGACGTGTTTGCGCAAATTGACACCTGAGACACACGGAGCATCAACAACACAAACACACTCATTTATCCATTAATAAAACTGGCAAATGGATTTATAAGTAAGTTTTAATTGGGAAAAAAAGGATTACAGAAGTATCAAAAAGATTCTTAAGATTGTTGATTGAATGTGCATTAGAAGCAGCTCCAGTTCTTTGGAATAACTGTTATTTATGTTGAATTATCAAATCAAATCCCATTTCTCAGGATGAGATGAGACTAAATTAAACCTGAATGATGTTGCTGCACAGCAGAAAAGAAAAAAGTTTGATGTGACTGATTACAGACAAAAATTGGGGCTTAGTTGTTGCTGTGAAGTGTGTATTTAATCTGATGCAGAGGCAGCAAGTAAACCTCAGGCCATAAAAAGACATTTACCTTGACTCTTAGGTAGCCAGTAATACACTGTGGACAGAGTCAGGACGCTCTTCAGGATCGACTCCACTAACTTCTCTCCATCCTGCAGGGAGGAGGGGACAGACGGGACAGAAAAACAAAAACATTTTCAGTGTGCTGTATTTTCAAAACTCACTACTGTAGAAAGGCTATACTGTTGAATAGGAAACTTTAATGCAGAGACGTTATCAATCTCTTCCAACTTGGCACGCTTCTATCGACAACGCTAAAGACATTTTAATCACAGATTTCCAGAGGTCCTTTTCTTGGCTTCCGTCATCTGGAGCCAAACAAGTTCCAGCCAAACCTGTTTGGGAAGAGGGTGAAAATCTAAGGGGTCAAATCAGTGTACAAGGTGGGTGCTGAACTCATTCATAGCTGCAGTCTTGGATAGCAGCCAGCAGGAACATAACCCCAGCATGTTGAACAAGTTTGTCCACTTTGTATAACTCAATGTACCTTGTATACTTTTAGACATTGTAATTTAAAACCACTGAGTGTAAATGTAAAATGCCTCAGAAGTTATATTTCTTCCATTAAAAAAAATATTTATGATAAATTATGTATCAGGCTCAGAATTTATCATTCAAACCTTGCATTACAGTGTAACAACATGAACAATGACTTTATAATATGAACTATGTGATGAATGTTTTGTGAGGTGCAAACGATAATTACGTTTTAATCACAGTTACTCTTACTGTCACATCACATCATGTGACATTTATAGTCCAACAGGTGCTGAATCCAACCATGAAAGTTGTATTAAAGGACCATAGCACCCAATTTGCATGTTTGAGCCTACCTTTCCCAAAGGATAAAACCGTATTTCAGCTTTCCTGATATTTTGTAAAATCCTGTAATCTTTCAAAATCAAATATTCAAGCGATACACCCACCTTAAAAATCAATGTTTCACCTGCTAATAGTTACGCAGCCTTATTAAGCCACGGTTGTTAAAATTTTTCGATAAACGCAGGTCTTCTTCTGGGACTATATTCCCCGGTGGAGACATACATTCATTCTGCGCTTTTTATTGCACATAAAAGCTAAAATTACGAAACTTCAAAAAACCCTGAATACACATGTGTTCATGATGATGGATTACCTATCCCAAGAACGTTTCAAGTATCAACAAGTTGATTTTAATAGCGTACCAGAATGAACTGAAACCAATGGCGGTCTGGAAGGTAGGAAAAACATTTTTAATTCACCGTTCCAGTAGTATGCTTTGGGAAATGATTGTCAGTAACTTTACGTGTATGAAAACTGAATATTTTAGGCTCAAACATGCAAAATGAATGGTATGGTGCTATAACTCCTTGTGTAAATTTAAATTTTTAGGACGGATCAAAAATGAGAAAATATGCCAATGAACTGAACTGAATTCCAAGGAACTTTGGAAATTAATTACTCCAAAATGCTACAGTTCTTGTGAGGTGTGGTGTTTATAGTCCTGGAAGTGCTGAATCCAACCATGAAAGTTTTATTAACTTATGACACATCACATCTTTTTTTTTTTTTAAATCAAGGTGGCGCTGACAAAATACGAGCTCAACAACATCATGATGATGGTAATAATCTGACCTCTTGTGATGGCAGCGGGGGTTTGGAGAAGGCCAGGCTGAGTTTAGTGGCTTCCTGGGACACGACCTTCACTGCCTGGTCTGACAACAGAAGAGACAGTTACATGATGGGTACCATGAAAAAGCTGTAAGACTGTGTTTTTATGGTGGTTTGGTGTGTTTAGATGTGGAATAATAGAGCTATGTCTAAGTTCAGGAGACAAGATCCTCCACAGGCGGCATTTCTGGCCTGGACACAGCCTAAAAGGATGAAGGAGGAGGGTGATGATTATATATACTGTATACTCAACTCAGCGTGTCCCAGAAGTTGGAGAGGTTGAACACACCATCTGACTTGTTGGATTCTCCTTCTGTAATTAGAAAAAAGGAGCATAATCATTTAAGGCTCAGCAGCGTTTAGTGTTTACAACACTATCACAAACTGAATAGAAAGGCAATTTTAATGGAAATATAGAAGCAGTTGTTGCGTCACTTAAAAATTTTAACCGGCTCATTTATCTAATAAGCTTAAATATTTTTTTTTTAATTGATCTGTGAAACTGTTTATAAATACATAAAAACGGAAACGTCTGCACATAACCTGCTTACTCAAAACTGGTTTTAAACCGTTTCAGATTCACATTTGTGAAAACAGAAAAAAGACTTTACACGTTTTGCCTGTCCATGTTATAAACCCACGTATACATTAAAAAAAAAACTGTAGAGAAGCAAGTTATTTTTGTTTTCAGTTTATTTTGACGAGCTAGCGGCTTCTCTACAAGCAAACGGTTTGATGTTATTTTTATTTTCATCTTATCTTGGCGAGCTAGCAGCTAGCTAGCTTGTGGCTAACTTGACGCAGTAAGTTGTTTGGCCTGTCGTAGCCACTGTAGCTAGCTTACAGCTAACCAGCTGTTTACCTCTGACTTGGTCTCTGACACACTGGATGGAGTTCAGCAGATTTCGTAAAGGCACAGAAACGCTTCCGACACAATTATCCGCACTCATGTCTTCGAGTTTTAAAGCTAAACGTGTGTGTTGTGGAACTAAGTAAGAGCAGCGTGTGTTTCACAGAGGACAAATATAAAGGCAACACATTTGAAGCCTTATACTGACACCTTGTGGTCGAGCCCAGATATTACACCATAGGGTCAGCGGCCTGTGAAAAGCAGCAACCTGTCAAAACTCTCAAGACCAGAAAACTTCTCAGCTAATAGGCAACCTTTAATTTTAATAGCAAAATGTCGTGTTCACAAATGTAAATTCGGTAATTCTCATGAAGATTTGTTTGTTTCTTATCCTAAAAGGGTTCTTATGTTTTTTTTTCATTTATTTTTTGTTTATTGAACTTGGCCAATGAACATTTTCAAAACACCACAGTCATTTTAGAGTTAAGTAGTCCTTATGTCCCATTGACCCACCCACCCCACACCCACCCCAGCACCTTGCCCAGGGAGTCCACTCATATAATAACTGAGTCCAGTTACTGGAGAGGAAAGATTGGACTCCAGGTTTCCCTTTACTGGAGTAAAATGTCCTTTATAGCTGCAATTGCATCTGTCCAGACTTGAATAGTACAGGATTGATGATTGATGTTGATCCTTGCAGAGGAGAGTTCCAGGTACAGAATGTCCAATAGGCATCTTAACCAGTGTCTGTGTGAGATGTTGTGTGGAGGCCTCCACCGCTGAGCTATGATCTTTTTAGCTGCAGTCGAGCCTGCAAGCCAGATATTATGTGATTTTTCAGAAATGGAAAGCTTGGAGCCGTCATTGAGTAGATGTTGACCAGGGTCCATTGGAAAATGTGCTTTTGTTTTGTTTTGTTTTTTTATCTGTGACATGGTATTAATCTCCATATTCCATAAGTGAAACACTCCAGGGCATTCCCACACAGTATGCAGAAAGGAGCCCAGTGTTCCATGGGGGCAGAAAGACCAGTATGGATGGGGGGGCTAGTCCATTCTGTTGTCTTATCCTGGGCATCAGGTGTGCTCTATGGCAGAATTTCATATGAACATATTGATGATTTGGATTTTTAGACCGCTGTCATTTCTCTCTCCCAGATGCTATTCTTTTCAGAGCTATCTCCAGTCTATACAATACTGGATGTTGGGTTTTTACATTTTTAAAGGCTCTCAAGCTTTTATTGTATGCCTTTTAATGTAGTCATTATGGTTTTTGTATCAGCTCTCAGTGACATGATGGACTTCATGTCGTGTGTTTATTTGAGAGACACATGGTGGCACTGTAATCAAACATATTATCGCTAAGCAGGCGTCATTCTTTACTGCAGCTTTTGTCTTTCATCTCTTTGAAAAAGGTTTTTCTATAGTTCTTACACTGAAAAATATCATCTTCTTAACTGATGTTTCACAGTCAAATTACTACTAGAAATTTCAATAATTCAATAATAGTCATCACTGCTTGTAAAAAGAAAACACTAAGCTTCTTTCTCCAGCATCTCTTTCTCTTCTTATCCACTCTGCCTGTACAGCTCTTATGTGCTTAAACAACGACAGCCAGTCGACCTGCTCACTTTAAACTTCAGCACTGTCACACTTTTACAAATACTTATTTACATTTTAAACAGTTTATCTGAATGTTCCTATTCTTCAACTACAGGATTTCCATGACTGTTGAAACTGTGATATTTCTCTTTCAATATTTGTGCAAATTACCAAACAGTTCTGAATGATGTGATTATTACCACAGTGTCCTACATTACATGAGTGTTTGGAAAAGGGGTCAAAGGTCACAAGCACCACGTCCTCCCCCCCCCCCCCCCCCCCNCCCCCCCCCCACAGACTCTGTGTCACCAGGCCGGAGGCTTTATGTCAGTCTACGTGACACTTTGACCTTTAACCCCTTCTATAGATTCTGCTGTTTGCTATATGATTTCAGTCGCTCATCGTATTATTTATATTATATTAGAGTTATTCTGAACTCTGCCTGAAATGCTGTTTAACTCACCAGGAAACACCACAGATAACTAACTTCCTTTTATCTGTAGTTTGTAAATACTTTGCAGCTTAACATTTTACACAACCAAACTCACAGAAAATCACTTTATAATCTGTATTTCCTTTACTGTGGAAGTGGGGCACAACTGATGCAGCAATTAACCCTCAGAGTCAATTTTCTTTGCAATTTTCATTGCTTTTGTCTTTGATTTGCTCTCTAAATGCTGCACTCAAAAAAATAAAATAAAATAAAACTAAACAAACGAGGCCTCAAGAGCAGTACAACAGCTCATTTGTTGTCCATAAAACTGTTTTTGAGGCCTTATTAGTTGTTTACAGAGTGACTGTGAATGACTCAATCAGAAATGGGTAACATGAAAATCAAGCGTGGAAGAATTTTCAAGAATCGTATTTTTTTTTTGTTTTGTAAAATTTTCTATAATTTTTCCCAAAACATTTTGTGTTTTTGTAGCACTTTTTTCCTACATTTCCCTGTTTTCTTTTTGAAACTTTCTGACAGTTTCTACAGGTTTATAGGATCTCAAAAATGAATGTTTTTTTTCCTGTTTTGTTTAAGATTTTGTATTTCTTGAAGCTGAACCTGAACTAATTAATCTGAAGTTCATAATTACGGCAAAAGGGTATTATTATTATGATTCTCTCTGCTGCTGATCCAAATTTCATCACTAGGACCTTTTCCAGTTTAATCTTATCTATCATCTCCACACCTCATGCTATCGTTTTCTCATCTATGACATGTAAAGCAATAACTCTAAACATTAATGAGTTCATTCCCTGGAATTTATTATCTGAACTTCTTTATTCAATATCTGTAAAAATGACAAAGATCAGATGTAGGATTAGAACAATCAATCACACTGTGTTTGTGTTTTAAATGGTGAATACGTCATTCTGATAGCCATGATTTATTCTTTAGTTTGTACACTCGTCTGCATGTTCTGCATGTTGCATCATGAAGTTTTCACGTTACTTTTACTCAGACTGTACTTCATATTCTCGCCCTGCGTTATCTGTGTTTGTTTGTTTTTTTTTTTTTTTTTTTTTTTGTAGCAGCAGCAGAGCTTTTCTTTCTCTAACCATAAAAACCTATAAAACCTTAACTTTGTGAGATCAGAGGACGCGACGTGTGCTGCCTGGTGAGCACACACACACACACACACACACACACACACACACACACACACACACANCACCTCAGAAGAGTAGGTGGTCGTCGAGGAGCGCCTGCAGAACGATGGATCCGTTATTCGTTATATCCGAAAAACATGTTAGTTTTTCACTATAACTTGACACAGTGTGTAAATGATTGTTTTACCCACACTCAGTTTCACCCACCACACGGTACTTGGTACACGTGGCGAGTTTGTATCGCCATGGCAACGCGCTCTCAGGCGTCTGTTGGCTGCATTTAATAAGGCCTGTATAAGTGCTTTCAGGCTGTAATAAGTATTCTTCCCACACCAAGGCTTTCATTTAAACTCTCCATGCTGTGTGTTTTGCTGTGGACATTTGTTTATGTAGAATTAAATCACCTCCCATAACTTGCATAACGTAGTTGATGGAAACGCGCATCAATTCGCATAATTTCCTTTAATTGAATAATTAGAAATTCGCATTAAATGTGAATAAGTTGGATGGAAACAATCTGTCTGTCTCTATTCAATGAGCCCGTCTGTGAGTGCGCCCCCTAGTGGACGCTCACCTACACTACATCAAACACCACTAAAGCAGCACACAAACTAGATTCCTGAGCCAAACAGACATTATTTATGACTGGAGTTAGAATGTGTTGATTAATCTCAGAGACGTGTTAAAGAAAAAGTATATTAATATATTGAATCTCATTCATTTATATCACAGACTAGAATGAACCAGAAGTATGTGGTTCAGTTGCGGCTGTGAACTGGATCAGTGATTCATGGACTACGAGTCGATTCTTTTTGAGTCGATTATTCGTGAACCAGCCATTTCTAGTACAAAATGCACTTTCTTTTATTTTTTATTTTTTTAAACTGTATGCTATGCAGAACTGGAGTTAATGTGTGTGTGTGTGTGTGTGAGGACAAAGTAGAACACTAAACAAGCTACAAAACAACAATCAACAGGAAAGAGTAGAGATAGCCTATCTATGTGTACTGCTATAACATGAAACTCTGGTTTATGTTTGACACGGTAATGCAGTGAAAGTTTACAGTATATGAGCTCATGTTAAACATATATGCTACAGAAATCAGTATCAGGAGATGTAGCCGTGAAAAACTGTTTGTCCCAAACTTTTGACCCTCGCAAGCAGGTCACATGTGTGCATCAAACATGCAGCAGAGGAAGAAATATATAAATCTTTCTCTTAGAAAATTAACAAAATACAGTTCCGGCATTCAGTTTACTTATAATTCAATTATAGAAGTAAATATGAGTAGTAATATGTACTCAAGTATTTAAAGAAAAAGTACTCATTGATAGGAGTGGAATATGGCTTCACAGTCAGGAGGAAACCTCATATTTCCAATTTTGGGGTTCCGTATGCTCTCTGATCAGTTTAATATGAGGAAGAAATGCAATTAAAGTAAAAAAAAAAATAAAAAATTTAAAGTTATTTTCCCTGCAGATGAAAATCTCACATTTTCAGTGTGGGGGTTTCAGATTTTAGATCATCTGAAGAACACAGTACAGAGAGAATGAAGGAGAAGTGAGTGAAAGAGGACAGGAAAGAAATAAGGGGAAAGGAGGGGCAAGAAAGAAAGAAAAATATTTTGTGATCTTGTGTTTAATGTAAAATCTGAATCAGAAAAATAATTCCAATCATCAAATAAATGTAATGGAGTGAGAACTACAATATTTCCAGCGCAGAAAATGGAAATACTCAATTACAGTATCAGTACCTCAAAACTCAAAAACTGCTTGTGTAAATATACTTCAGTTACTTTGCAACTCAACGCATGACTTATTTTTCCAAAATATATGTTTTTTGCAATTTGGAAAAATAATTCATCATCCAACATGTATGAAAACATTTTATTAATTCAAAATTAAAATTATATATACAAGTATTTAGGTAAATATTTTACTGATTTCTGAAGTTATCTGAAGTCAGTTTTGCTTTTTGATTTTATTTGCCGTTAAAACAAGCTGGACTGTGAAAAATCATTTAATCAAAAGGATGAAAAATTCTGGTTTGTTTTTTGTTCTCGAGGCTTTGTTTGTTATTCACGTTTGGCAGAAATGTCCAGATCTTCACAAAACAAAATCTGTCGTCATGTACAGTAAAGGATAATTTTATAATATCAAAGAAAATTAAGTCTCTCAGCCCTTCATTAAAAAGCACAAAATTTCCTGCGCGCGCGCGTACACACACACACACACACACACACACACACACTTGTACAGTTCATGTAGTAATGTTATCAGTTATTGTTGAGCAAGCTGGTATTTATGAAAGTCAGCATTGCGCTATCAGTGTTTTTGTCCTCAAGAGCTCGTAAATGCACGCACACACACACACACACACACACACACACACACACACACACACACACATGCATGCACGCACAGAGGCCATGTTCGAGGACAGTCGGCCCTCTGATCAGCAATGTTCTGACCCCGTCAATTGCTGCCATCTTTGAGCAATTTCAGAAGTTTTTTAGGTGTTCTAGGATGTTTGGCTCTCACATCGCCCCCTTGTGGACAGTATTTTATACGAAAGACTGATGTAAAGTATGCAAGAGAGCATGTGAGCAACACTCAAACAAGGAAAAGTATGTGATGTTAAAAGTGCAAAAGTATGTGATGTTATTATCAAGTACATTCATGGCATTAGAAAGAGTGTTTATGTTCTTCATGATGGTTTGAAAATAAATGCATTTAAGATGGACATGTAACAGCACGGTGATGCTTTGGTTACCACTGTTGCCTCACTGCAAGAAGGTCTTGGGTTTGAATCCCACATCTGAATTTTTGCAGGTCCTCCTCATCTTTGAGTCAGTTTCTGCCTTGTACCCCATCAAAAAGATGCGTCAAAAAGATGTCTGACCAAGGTGCTGGACCTGCAGCTGGTCCAGCACCTTGGTCAAGGTTAAATGACGTCTTCTTGAAAAGATGTCATTGATTATTTCATTAGTTGAGTAAAGAAGATATTGGTAACGCACATGCAAGGTTTGATTGATGAAGCTTGAGCTGCTCAGGACACAAAGATCTTACAGTGATGAGTTAGTTTTCAACATAATCTCCTTCCAACTTGACATAATTCCGCTAACAGTGCTTAAGGGGTTTTAATCCACATTTCAGTGAAGAAAAAAAAACAAAAAACAAATCTTCTGCAGCTGATACGACATCATCATCTGAGGCCAAACAGGTTCCAGCTGAAGCCTTTTCATGTTTGGGAAGAAGTGAAAGTCTGAAGGGTAAATCAGCACAGTGATCGCTGAAGTACTTCAAAGTACATCATGTGTAACAGCCAGCAAGTACTTATACTGCACATTGCCTTAGTTTGTCCATTTTGTACAGTGCTGGCCCAACTGTATTTCTGTGTTAAAATCAAACATAACAAAATGTATTTTTTACTGTGTCAGAACTACAACTGAAAAAAAGCCAATAGTTGTTAATAGTGTTAAGCAGGAAGACACTTTTGACATATTGTTAAGATTTTAAGAAGAACACCAATATTAGTAGAGATCAAACAGGAAGTTAAAATATCTTCTTTGAAGTAGGGTCAGAGGTCAAATGGTTTTCACTGTTTTTGTAGTCATATTACCTACTCTGAAATCCAAATTTAAGTCTAAAGAATAGTTGAATGTTCTGAATGATACTCAACTACTCTAGTTTAAGCCAAGTTTTGTTTTTTTTGTTTTTTTAACAAATTTCACAACACAAATTGGGGGGTTGGCTTATACATGTGTAATTCAAATCCAGATCCTGAAATTTTCACAGGTGAAAATACTACCCATTACCACTACATTAGTTCTATGGAAAATAGTTTAAATCAGACCTCAGAATGAGATATTTCCTGACTAAACATCTTATCCAGCACATTTTGCAGCAGCCATATACGGCGGCTAGTAAGCGCTGTTGTGATTGGTCAAAGACAACAAAACGAGCCAATCAGAGACGACCTTATAAAAGTGCTGTTCCATATTCTGGTACTACAACACACAATGAAAACTATACAGACTCAGAGGATGACGCCCTTTGACTAGAAAATGAAAAGACAGATGAAGAAGAGGAAGAGGAGGAAGAGGAGTCGAACATACTGGTTGACTGGGATGACGATGTCGTCAGTGATGAGGGCAGACATTAACACAGAGTAGGACTGGAACCAACTGTTTGGCGATTCAGACAAGGAAGAGGAGTCAGGAAATGCTAGCTAATGTCACCGTAGTTACGGTAATTAGCTACTGATTACCGTTATCAGTTACGTTAATGTTCATTATGGTAGTTAGCTATGGTAATCAGCTGCTGTCATGTTTACCACTACCGGTAAGTGGATTATTTTCAGAAAATCAGAGGAATGCCGTGACAATACCCAGAAAAACAGGTAATTTGTATTGGGTAATATTTAGCTGTAATGATGTGATATCACATGATATGATGAATGTAATGTCAAAAAATATAACCTGATCTGCATTTTAAAAGTTTTTGTTTTCATATATTTAGTATGGGTGTTAATAAAATTATTAAAAGTGGCTGTTAAAACAGATATGCTGGAGATAGCTTATTAATGCTATCTCCATATTTGTCCTAACAGCCACTTAGTTAAAATAACTAAATAACCACATAACTAAATTGAACATGGCGTATAAGGGTCAAATGACCTTCATCCATTCTGGAGCTGGCCCACATCCGGTCCGGTATTGATCCAGATGTGGCCCAGATTCGGGTGATTTATTTCGAAAAACTTATCCGGTCCAGAGCTGGTCTGGAGCAGGGCCGGTGTCGGCCCAGACACAAAAACCGGATCCATGCCACTATTGGGCCGGTGTGCGTAAAGACATGGCCTGAGTCTTTTGGATCCGGGCCAGTTGTTATGGTAGGTAGGTGCAGGCCGGATCCGGGCCACATGATTTTTGCTATCTGGGATGTGTTGGGGGATTTAATCAATAAAGGAATGGGAGTTTTGTGTGCTGCCTTGTCTGTCATTTAATAACAAATGATCACAACAGAACTATTTGCTAAATAAATAAATTGATGGAACAACAGGGGGTCAGCCGGGTTTAAAAACAAAAAAATCTAAATTTGCAGGTCAAAGTCGGGGGGTCGGCTTATACTCAAGACTGGCTTATAGTTGAGTATATACGGTTACTTGTAAAACACCACTAAATGAATTTTGTTGTGTTTGGCGTGGTACTTTGGTAAAGTTTACACAAAAATACAGGGGGTGCCAGCGCTGTACAACTCACATCTTTGCAATGCTTTAACGAGTACATTGAAAAAAAGTACATTCATACCACTTCTACTCTCCCTGGCTGCAGCACCGCTGTAAACACTGAGTGAAAACAGCCATGTTGACATACTGTATCTTAAAGGCTTTCTCCTAAAAAGCCCACTCTGTTCTGATTGGTCAGCTGTGTCAGACCTGAGCTGGCATCACCCACGGACTGTGAAACACAGATGAAACACAAAACCTTTCTTGCATGGTACTTGATGTGTGTGTGTGTATATGTGTGTAACCATGTGTGTGTATGCAGCTAAATTCAAATGTGTTACATGGTGACATCAAGATGTCACAGAAGTAAAGGACCAATCAGAAACAAACTTTCAGGCCATTCAGGACCTATGGGTTTGTCTTATTGGATGCATTTCATATGCATCAGTCTCATGTTTTGACACTGACAATTCACAAGCTCTTACTTTGTCACATTTTAAAGGACCATACCGTGATTGTGCATGTTTGAGTCAAATATTTACAATCTGCATACACGTTATTGACAGCCATTTTCCAAAATATGCTACTTTACAGTTTGTTTGTTTGTTTGTTTTTTTCGATTGCTTATAAGTCAATACTAAAGCCACTTTTTCAAAACTCTTCATACAGGCTTCATTACCAAGATGCATCTTGGCCAAAAAGTTAATCTCACCTCCAAAAACTCACTCAAACCAACAAAGACCTCATACATGTCTCAAAATAAGTTTGTTCCATCATATCACTGTCAACAGTTCTCACTCAGAAAGCACAGCAGACTAACCTAAAAAAACACTAACAACAGGGAGCTTTACACAAATGATGAACTTTTATCTTTGAAGTCTGAATGATTTTTCACATGAATCAGTATTTCATTAGAGTAAGAATAACACCTTTTCCACTTTATTGACTGTAATAAAGTAATGCATCTANTTTCATTAGAGTAAGAATAACACCTTTTCCACTTTATTGACTGTAATAAAGTAATGCATCTAATAAGTAAGTATCTATGTAATGAGAATGAGTCAGAAATGCAGCAATTTGCTTCAAATCATAATTTACTGTACTTGTGAAAAATAAAAAGTTGAAAAAAGAATTCCTGAATTCCAGAGCTGGGTTAGGGTTAGCATCCCCACCAGCCTGTCTTCCTTGATCCATGTTTCCAAACAAAGTCATTCCAAGCCTTCACCTTTAGTCTGTTTGGTAACGACACTAAAACCACCTGAGAGATTTTCAGCTGAAATTCCATCAGCTGATTTTGGAATGATTATTATCTCATTTTATTGTAAATAATCTGCTAAGATTTTCTATATCTTTCAATATGTTTACTGCAGAAATGCAGGAAATTTGCCATCATTCTGTTTTGAATGTGCTTTTTTAACCGGTTTTGAAAACAGTGTGTTAGCATGGTATAAATGTGCTGCAGATATCAGGTGTTTTGCAGGTGGTGGAGTATGAATGAGAAAATAGTTCATGGATTTTGGAGAATGTGGTCATTGATGCATTTTGTGTGAAAGTAATGAAAAATGATTTTGGTTCACACAGACTTCTGTTTCACTGACTGTCAAGAGTTTTGACAGTGTGACTTCAGTTTTGACCAATGCTTGATAGCAGTCAAAAAAAAACAAACAAAAAAAAACAACAAAACTGTAATGCCCTCCTTAAGAAGGCTCAGTCACGACTGTTAGGAAACTTAGGTTTTTCAATGTTTGTAACAAAGTTCTTCCGGTTTTTTTTTTTTTTTTTTTTTTAATCAAGGAATTGTAGCTAGCGTTCTTTGTTATGCTGTGCTTTGCTGGGGTAGTACCATTATCCCAGAAGACAGAAATAGGATCAATAAGTTGATCAAAGAAGTTAGTTCTGTCATTGATGTCTGCTGATTCACTGGAAGTAATCTTGCAGAAGCGAACTAAAGTAAAGTTGCTCACATAACATAACAGTCTGAAAGCATAAAGATCATCCACTGTATGATTAATAGTCTTAGAAGTACATTTAGTGGAAGACTGATGATGCCTCGATGTTCTACTGAATGATTTCCTTTGTTCCAGCTGCTGTGAAATTTTTTAATGATGACTTTTAATTTTTTCCAGCCTGTTAATCATGTTTTAATGGCCTTTTTATTTTTATTTTATTGTTATGGTTATGATATTTCTTGTTTTATTGTTTGTTTTATGTGCTGATGTGTTGCCCTTGGTAGCAAATGAATTTCCCCTGTGGGATTAATAAAGTTAAATTTAACTGAATTGAGTTTAGCGGTAAATTTTAGAATTTCTTTACTACCTTTCAGACTATCATCGGTTTCAGTTCATTCTAGTACGATATTAAAATCAACTTGTAGATACTTAAAACACGCTTGAGATATGTAATAAATCACAGAGAACATAATGTTTATTAAGTTTTTTGTCAAAGTAACTTTATTCAACCAATCCAACACAGAGCTGAATTGGAAGACAATGTATGTCTCCACCGGGAAATATAATCCCGGGAGAAGACAGCTTTTACCAAGAAATTAAAATGACCATGTTTTCTACAATCGTGCGTAAGTGTTAGAAGGTGAAACATTAAATTTTAAGGTGGGTGTATCACCTGGACATTTGAATTTGAAAGATCAGGAGATTTGACAAAATAAAAATAAAATACAGTTTTATGTTTTGGAAACTGGATTTGGCAGTAACATAAACTATATGTGGGAAGTATTTATTGGGCCCAAGCGTGCAAAATCACCAGTATGCTCCTTTAAAGTTTTACTTCATTGAAAATAAAAAAATCTTTAATCTGTAAAATCAGCAAAGTCCCCCTTTAAAATTTTCATTGAGAAGGTAGAAATGATATGTGAGACATTAAAGCATCTCTCAGTGTGTGTGTGTGTGTGTGTGTGTGTGTGTGTGTGTCTGCTGGCTATTATGTTGAGTGTNCTCTCAGTGTGTGTGTGTGTGTGTGTGTGTGTGTGTGTGTGTCTGCTGGCTATTATGTTGAGTGTTGCACAATGGAGAATATTGTTCATACAGCTCATAAACTGACTCGGTTGTGTAAGTGGAGGTGTTTGTTGCTTTTCCACAGCTACACACTTTTTCTGAATTCTGATTGCTGAAGTCCTGAGGTAAAATCATGCTAACACACGTTAACTTCCACACACTCAGCATTTACATGCATGACAGCTGCAAAAATGTTAGCATGTTATTGCAGATCATGTCTTAAAGGGCCAGTTCACAACTTTTTGTGTGCCATTTTATTCTCTTATGTGTACATGGTTTTATATTTAAATGGTTTTCTTCTTATTTGCCTTTTTATATCCTTTTTTATATCATATTTCATTGTTTAATGTCTTTTTTAATTTTCCTGCTATTGCACAACTGGCAGTTTGAGGAGTGGGAATCTCTCTTTGAATTGCCTCCTGAGGTTTCTTCCATTTTTTTCCCCTTATAGGCTACTTATTTTTTATACACTTTATTTCTTACTTTCATATAATTCTGATATCCATGCACACTTGTATGGTTCTTTAATGCAAAACTTTTATTTAGATTATTATTTTCACTGTTCACTGCTACATTCATTTAGTAAAGGTTTCTTCCACCTCTGCATCTGATACTGCAACTAATATTATTACTGCAGTTACAATAAGTATGTTTTTCAGCTATTAATTTTTATTTTAAACTTCACTAAAAGCTTAATTGAACCCAACTACAACCACTAACACTTTGAACTCTAAAGTCAAAAAGTCCTGATTATGTTCAAAAAACTCCTTTTAACTGCCACACACATACACACACATTCCCGCAGCTGACCTTTGGCCACATGAGGGCAAGCCCCCGGCTGTCAGCCAATAGAAAAGAGGCCAGCCAAGGTGCTGCGCGCGTCACAAACCGGCTTACGATGCCGAACTCTGAACTTACATCACTTAGTAATGTGGGTCAAAGTTCAATAGCAGCTGCTGCAAGATGACATTGAGGTTGCAACACACACACAAAGAGAGAGAGAGAGAAAGAGAGAGATGACAAAGAACTGCTGTGATCCAGGTTCCAATTAATAAATCAAAAAAAAAAAAAAAAAAAAAAANAAAAAAAAAAAAAAATCCAGAGATAAATTCCTTTTGTCAGTTCTTCACTACAGCACCACTAGGAAGCATTTTCCAACTCTTTACTGTATTCTAAAGTGTGTCAGCAAGCAGGATTTCTTAAAAACTTTCAATGATTTTTTTTTTTTTTTTTAATTAAATTCAGGCTGTGGGTGAAGGAACAGGAGACTAGTTTTTGCAAATCCAGGAAACTTTTAAGATATTTCTTAACATGAGTTTGTTTAACATCCTTACAGTTTTCTGACTACTGCACTTGTTTGAGAAAACAACATGTGGCTCATCTGTCATCACTGTCTGTCACGGTGTGTATTTTAATGCAGATTTAGGTCTTGGTGCATATAAGGAAATTCTAAACATTTTCTATTATTAGAAGGACAAATTGTGGAGAAGAGTTGTCCAGCCTTGATCTAGTCTTAATAATTTTGGTATTGATATATATACATGATACATGCTTATTATTGCTATTTATTCTTAGTTATTGCAGTCCTGTTTTTGTTCCGGTTACATGGAACTCAGCGTGATGAAACCAAAAGAAACACACGTATGATTTCAGTGAGAGAGCATGAACTTAAACAGGTTTAACTGAGGTATGCATTCATTCTGTCTATCATCATGTCTTTTCCCTTAAACAGAAGACAGACAGGAACCTGTCAGGAGTTGTCTGTCTCTCTGGATCTGAGCCCAGAGGACCAGTTGTGTGAAGACATGTTGTCCTGGTTATTAATCATTCACAGATGATATGTCACAAAACGTATTTGTTTTTCAAACCTGCAAAAGGAATGACAGGTTCATGCCAGGAGCCCAGAGGACGGAACTCTTCCATCTCCTCCCCCTCCTCTCCTCTTCCCTCCCTCCTCATGTGGGACATCCCAGGGTATAAAAAGAACAAACCTTCTCCCCATCAGATACAAGCAAACTTAAAGGACAAACTGTCCTCAACTCTCCTGAAAACAACAGACGAAGACGCTCCAGCCGATGAGGCCGAGCTAAAGGCTGCAAACAAAGAACCGCAGGTAACCTGACGACTCTTTCTTTCGGGGGGAAACTGAAACGTGAGCAGGGAGATCCAGGTTACATGCAGAGGAGAAAAGCACAGGATGCTGTTAGATCCTGAAGCTTTTAGCTGCAGAGTTTATCATGGTGTTCCTGATTAATTATCAACTGTTTGTTAATGGTTGAAGTACTTATTAAAAAACAAATCTTCATAAGTAGTAGTAGACCTATTTAGGTATTAGTAAAATGTACTCAGGTATCAAAAGTTAAAGTTTTCATTGTGTGTTCAGTTATTGATACTGTGGCAGTATCTGCTTCATACAAGGTTTTTACGTGACTGGACAACCTTGTATCTCCGCTTTTTCTTTCAATTTGTTTTCAATTTTTTTTTTTTTTTTTTTTTTTTTTTTTTAACCTTGGGTAAAAAATCTTGAGTTTTCCATTTTGGGGGATTTTTACGTTTTAAAGTCAGGATTATAAAACTGCAAGTCCTGTTTTTCTTGAGATAAAATCTTAAATGAGACAAATGCAAGTTTTTTTTTTTTGTAACAGCAACAGTTATCAGTTCANAAAATCTTAAATGAGACAAATGCAAGTTTTTTTTTTTTGTAACAGCAACAGTTATCAGTTCATCTCAATATGTCAAACCTCAAGTATATTTTAATTTGCAAATTAACATGTAGAAAGCAGCACAAAACAGGAATACTCAAGTAAAGTACAAATACCTCCAAGGTATTCTGAGGTACTACTATTTCAAAGTTATGACTGATTTACACTTTTGGAAAAAAGATGCATTTGCTAACTTGAAATCATTTTCCTCTTTATTCCACTTCTCCCCCTCCTCTCCCTGTGTTTCTCCTGATCTCCCTCCTTTCTCTCTTTCTTTGCCTCCTCTCCTTTCAACTTATCCTTTGTTTTTTCTCTTTCCTCCTTTCTTCTCGGTCACCTCGTCGCCCTGCTTCTCTTCTTTTCTCCTTGTTTTCTCCTCTCCAGGCTCATCCACTCCAACACCTCTTCTCCTCTTTCTTTCTCCATCACTCGCTCACTCTCTCTCTCCAGACTCCTCCATCATGCCTCCTCAGCTTGAGTCCCAGAACCAGAGCGACCTGAGGATCCTGCAGGGTGACCTCAGCTCCCTCAGCCCGGCCGTCAGGGAGTTTGTGGAGGCTAACGTGACTCTTTGCCAGCCTGATGCTCTCCACATCTGCGATGGCTCCGAGGAGGAGAACCGCACCATCCTCACCCAGATGGAGGAACAGGGGATGATCAAGAAACTCTTCAAATATGAGAACTGGTAGGTTTTGACTGGTTTTCTGATTTTTTCTTCTTTTTTTTTTCAGAGAAGCGTTTTGATTACGTATGAGCTTTAAAGCTCTGAGCTGAAATCCTTTCATGACTGACAGAGAGTCGAGTTCTGTTCTTCGCTCATTTCAGGAAGTGGCTAAATCTTAAGAAATCAAAAACTTTAGCTTATATTCAGCACAAAGTAAATGAAGAAATATTATTTAGGGGTTTCTTATATGGCTAATGCATGTATTTGGAGTTGTTAACCTCTCACTTCTATAACTGAATTAGAATAAGATTTTCTTCATCAAGATGTGACCTTAAATACAAGTAAAATAATTTACACCAAAATTACAATACAGCAACAAAAAAGATACACCAAAGAAGAAGGTACACAGCAGGGAGCGATAGGAGAAAAATGAAATAAAACTTTATTTAAGCGCTTATAGATCTTTGATCTGATATCAGTTCCTCCAAAGCAGCATCACAATGTCAGAAGTTGTGTTTTAAGTGGCTACTAAGCTGGAAATTATAAAACTTAAATCTTTCTGAATATGAACGACAAAGGTCATAAAGGTCATAGTAATTGTTCACTGATATCAGTTCGATTTCCTCTCAGGCCAGCTGACTGATAATAATTAACAATTGATCCTTACTGGACTTTAGAATATTGTCAGGGTGGTCATTACAAAAAGCAGCGTTAGGCAAGTCATCATCGACGCCACGCAGTCAGCTGATTGCGCCTTGTTACCACCTGCTGTGTCACATGGATGTCAGCAGCTCGCTTTATAAATAGCAAACCCAGTAAAGGTTCCACAAACCAGTACATCCAGTTTGTTTCCGGTAAGTCAATACTGTATAATTACCCACCCTGGGCGCAGAAACAGAATGAACCACTTTTTTTAAATTCTTGATCATCATCATCATCGTCATCACTTGTTGCCATGACTACCAAACATGGCAACATGAGAAGGCAAAATCCTTCTCGTTGGCAAATACTTTTTGGCATGATCATGATTACGAATTCTTTTCAACCAAACGGCTCATTAACGTACTTTTTCTCAATAGAGTCACCCCTAGTGGTCTGAGGCGGTATTTCAGGAGAGTTTTTTAGATGTATTGAAACGTGTTAAAAGTACTTAACAATGCTAACTTGAAATAAAAAGTCATAGAAACCATAAAAATAATAATCAACCATATTTACGAATCATTACTGATATTAAAGTTACAAAGTTGTTAACAGATTGATGAGTCTAACTTAAAGGAACATACCGGCCATTTTGCATCTTTGAGCCTAATGGATTAAATTTTCATACACATAAGATTACAATCATTTTCCAAAGGATAAAACCATATTTCAGCTTTCCTAATATTTTGCAAAACCTCTTAATCTTTCAAAATCAAATATTCAAGCGATACACCCACCTTAAAAATCAGTGTTTCGCCTGCTAATAGTTACGCAGCCTTATGAAGGCACGGTCCTTTAAATTTTTCAATAAACGCAGGTCTTCTTTTGGGACTATATTCCCCGGTGGAGGCATACACTCACTCCATGCTTTTTATTGCACTTAAACATGAAAATTATGTAACTTCTAAAAAAAAAAAACCCTATATACATCTTGTTCCAGATGATGGATTACCTATCCCAAGAACGTTTCAAGTATCAACAAGTTGATTTTAATAGCATATCAGACTGAAACCAATGGAGGNGGGAAATGATTGTCAGTAACATTATGTGTATGAAAATTGAATATATTAGGCTCAAACATGCAAAATGGTCCTTTAACACCAGCTGAAAATCACCACCTCATCACATGAGATCGCTGCTGTGTAGTTCACCTGAAGCTTTCAACCAGAAGAGGTCAGCAAATACAACATTTCCAGCTGGTGTTAAGTTGCACTTTAAAAATCTAACAACAGGAAAAAAGCTTTGAGTATCTAGAATCAAATAGTGAGGAAAAAATACAGCCATGTTTATAAAAATCAGTTCTGAGGAGTCATTAAAATGTTGTTTTTTTCCTCTTCCTCATTTTCAAAATTACATTCGAAAATTCACAGGACTTAGAATGAAGAAAGAAGCACAAATGTTTTCTTACCCTTTTTCACCCTCTTCTCACTCCATCCTCTTCTTCCTCCCCTTCTCCTCTTCCTCCTCCAGCTGGCTGGCCAGGACCGACCCCAGGGATGTGGCTCGTGTGGAGAGCAAGACGGTGATTGTGACCCGGGAACAGAGGGACACGGTACCCACGCCTTTGGAGGGCGGAGTCAGCCAGTTGGGGCGCTGGATGTCCCCGGAAGAGTTTGACAAAGCCATGGCTCAGCGGTTCCCTGGCAGCATGAAAGGTACCGACATCAGGCTTAAATGTAACCATGCAGGATGAACAAATGAAAGCAGCAACTGTAGAAAACTAACCTGTGATTATGTGTCTCTGGCAGGTCGTACCATGTATGTAATCCCCTTCAGCATGGGTCCGGTGGGGTCCCCCCTCTCTAAGATTGGGGTGGAGCTGACTGACTCTCCGTATGTGGTGGCCAGCATGAGGGTCATGACCCGTATGGGAAAATCCGTCCTGTCCGCTCTGGGAACGGGAGACTTTGTCCGTTGCCTGCACTCTGTCGGCTGTCCTCTGCCGCTCAAAAGTACAATAAATCTCAGTTTATTAGCATTAATTTAATGAATAAAGTTGTGTTTGATTGTTTGATGAAACAACAAAAACTGAACAAAACTGGATAATTGAACCTGTCACTAACCATACCTCTCTCTTTCTCTCCTTCACTGCCTCACCTCCTTCCCCTCGATTCTCTCCTCCTCACTCCTTGACTCTTCAGAACCCCTGGTGAATAACTGGCCCTGTAACCCGGAGCAGACGTTGATCGCTCACATCCCGGACTGCAGGCAGATCGTCTCCTTCGGCAGCGGTTATGGAGGGAATTCCCTGCTGGGTAAGAAGTGCTTCGCCCTACGCATCGCCTCACGCATCGCCAAGGAGGAGGGCTGGCTTGCTGAGCACATGCTGGTAAGAAACCTCAGGGAAAGAGAGAAAGAAATATCGTGATGAATACAGTTCAATTAAATGTATTCTTTCCTCTTCTTGTTTTATTTGTCCCTTCTTCATTAGCTGTTTTCTTTCTTCATATCTTCCTTTACCCATTGATCTTTGAGTTCATGCATTCAATACGTACCTCCCTAGACAGCATATATCCAAACCAAACCAAACCGTGTCTCCCGTCCAGATTCTCGGTGTCACCAACCCCGCTGGAGAGAAGAAGTACATGGCAGCAGCTTTCCCCAGCGCCTGTGGGAAGACAAACCTGGCCATGCTGAGCCCCACGCTGCCCGGCTGGAAGGTCGAGTGTGTCGGAGACGACATTGCATGGATGAAGTTTGACAACCAAGGTGAGGGATCAGAATCTGTGAAGTCTTTCTCACTGCAATTTACATGAAAAGCATGGAATGTCTCCTGTTTTTTATAAAATGACTCTCAGTCAGTGAAATGACCTCCTATTCTTTGTTACCCGTTGCCAGGCAACCTACGCGCCATCAACCCAGAGAATGGCTTTTTTGGTGTGGCGCCTGGCACCTCAGCCAAGACCAACCCTAATGCGATGGAGACCATCATCAAAAACACCATCTTTACCAATGTGGCAGAGACCAGTGATGGCGGCGTGTTCTGGGAGGGAATGGACCAATCACTGCCTGAGGGAGTCACCGTCACTTCCTGGAAGAACAAACTCTGGAGTCCAACAGATGGTGAGTTTTTTTTTTTTTTTTTTNTTTTTTTTTTTTTTTTTTAGAGTGATTCTTTGTAGAGTCCATGAATACCTCATAGCAGGTCGTGGATATGGTGATACTGTACCTTAGAGAGTCCTTGAACGCATCGTGCTTAGTTCAGTCAGGATGGTTCCTTCAAGTGTCCCCAAGTGTTTTCTTTGGGTTATTTTTTCCTGCTTTTAGTTTTAGGGACCTGAGTGTGTGTGTGTGTGTGTGTGTGTGTGTGTGTGTGTGTGTGTGTGTGTGTGTGTGTGTGTGTCAGGAAACTAAATCTTCCCTCCCTATGTCTCTCTGTCCTCAGGCGAACCCAGCGCTCATCCAAACTCTCGTTTCTGCACTCCGGCTGGTCAGTGTCCCATAATTGATCCACAGTGGGAATCTCCAGAGGGAGTCCCCATTGAGGCCATCATCTTCGGAGGACGCAGACCTGAAGGTGAGCAGGAACCGAGTGGAAAACCAGGGAACTAGAACCTTGGAGAATGTGAGAACTGGGTAGAAACAGGATATAGTAGGACAGAAACAGAATGAATAAAAAAAAAAGGAAACAATATATGAAGAAAGATAACCTGTGACTCTTCCTCTTCAGGTGTTCCTCTGGTGTACGAGGCTTTCAGCTGGCAGCACGGAGTCTTTGTTGGAGCAGCCATGAGGTCTGAAGCCACCGCTGCAGCTGAACACAAAGGTTGGCCATTGTTATGTGCACTCCATTCTCATTTTGCTTCTACAACCTTCTTCATCATCAAAAGCAGCTGCATTAAAATCCTCCTGCGCTATTTAATACACAGACAGGATCTGAGAGGATTTTAAATGATTTCAGTTAGAGAAAAAAAGCTCTGCACACTTGGATCCAATGCAAGTAAAAGCTTTATTACCAAGATTTCGGTCACAGACCTTCTTCAGGGCATATTCAACAAAGAGCACTGATGTCTTATAATGGAGCAGATTGAATACACCTGTCCCAAGTCCCAAGCTTTGCAGCTACTAGGTCCTACAGAAACATATAGTCAGTGTCCAACAGTATAGTTACAACAGAATTAAACACACAGTGCAAAGAAAGTAAAATAATACAGTCATGCGTTATCCAAAGAGATATACAGTATAATACGGGGAAAGTGTTGTACACACATCAGAAAACATCATAAAGTAAAATACTTACAGTCCTTAAGATGACAACAGCTAGAAATGGACATATTCTCTAAAGAACATTTCAAAATAATACTCTCACCCAAAAATTCAATCATCATCTTCCTCCCTTTTTCTCCCCTTTCTTTTTCTTCAGGTAAGGTGATTATGCACGACCCCTTTGCCATGCGGCCTTTCTTCGGCTACAACTTTGGTCAGTACCTCTCCCACTGGCTCAGCATGGCCGACCGCCCCGGCGCAAAGCTGCCAAAAATGTTCCACGTCAACTGGTTCCGTAAAAGCCCCACCACTGGCTTCCTTTGGCCCGGTTTCGGCGACAACATCCGCGTCTTGGACTGGATGTTCAGGCGCATCAATGGCAAGGCTGGCGCCATGCCTTCAGCTATAGGCTACCTGCCCTCCCGTGACTCCCTCAACCTGCAGGGCCTGCAGGGCAACGTGGACCTGGACCAGCTCTTCTCCCTGGATCAGGACTTCTGGCAGAAGGAGGTGGAGGAGGTGAAGAATTACTTCACCATGCAAGTGAATGATGACCTGCCCAACGAGGCGGCCAGACAGCTGGAGCAGCTGCAGCAAAGAGTCGACCAGATGTAAGGAGGAAGAAGGAAAGAGTGAGGAAGAGGAGGAGCTGCCATGAGGACTGCCAGTTTTCATAAAGCTCTGAACATTGGAAGGCAAAATATAGCAATTCTAGAAAAAAAAAGTCAGAAATTCAAGATAAATTAGAAATTAGCAACACCAGCACTTGACATAATTGAAGAACTTTTTTGGAAATTCTAGAACTAAAAGTTAGCATTTTTTAATTTATTGGAAAGTTTTTGAGCAGAAGGTCAGAAATTCAATAAAATGTTGGACATTCTATTGGACATTCTAGAACTTTAGGGCAACATATTAGAGCAGTAAGTCAATCACTGTAAAACAAAATGTCTTAAATTCTAGAGCAAAATGTGAAATTTATTATGGACGTGAGTAAGTCGACAAGAAGACGGAGATATTAATTATAGAACAGCATGTCAGAAATCCTGTAGAAGATGAAATGAAAACTGAATGAGTAATTTTCACTGTAGCTGCTTTCGTTGGTTTTTTCTACAACAGCTAAAGAAGAACCGTATAAATTTTCCTCTGATAGTATTTTTTACTTTTACATTTTTATGAAACTGCTCGGTCCATTCTTTAGACACAATTTCTGGTTATTGTGAAAGTGCATTTGAAGAATTTGGCTAAGAATGATGAGATGAATTTTCCAAACATGAAGGAATTGTAGAATATTCCTCATTCTCATTTAAATCTTCCAGCCAGAAACCTGTCAAGAACCTTTATCTGAATAGAATTTTTTTCTTTCTATCATTCATATTCTGTCGTGGCAACACTGTTATAATTTATCTTTTCAAATTACTGACATGTCTTACCTCTGCTGTCATTTAAAAAATAACTTATTATAAAAGCACAACATATCATCATTGCCATTGGGAACAAAACCGTCCATGTTTGTGCAGGTCTCAAAAGCTCCCAATACGCAGCTCAGAAAGAGACCAGGGCCAAATACGTGTTTTTTTTTTTTTTTTTTTTTGGTTCCTATCATTATTTTATTGTCTAATTTATTTTTATACTATGTTGTTATATTTCCTGGTTCTGTTTTGTTGTAATTTCAAGCCCCCAAAGAGGGGAGACAATAAATGTATTTAAAGTAAAATTTTTTGCTTGTGTCTGCCGTTTTATTAAAGATACATGGTAATGGTAATATTTATGAAGATATTCCTAATATCTGAGTCATACTGAGGAAGAGGAAGAGTCACAAGTCAAGACTGGCAAGTCCAAGTCAAATCACAAGTGCCAAACAAGTCATAATTCACTCTATACCAAATTTAATGCCAAGTTGTTAATTTGTAGAGACAATTTGGAAAAATTGTGGATGCCTTTTATTTTTTACTTTCCAGATCGAATTTGATGAAAATATACATTAATTTTAAACATCCATTTACATTTTTTTTATTAGAGTTTTACATAATTTCATTTCATTTTCCATCTTGTTCCATATATTAACACCAGTCAAAGATATACCTACTTTTTCTTTCTGTTCTAATTTTTGGAATGTCATACATACAAACTCCTGTAAGCTTATACTGACTCTTTAATAGAAATATTAAATTCTTATGCAAATATTACATATCTAAAAACAAAAAGAAAAAAGAATGAATTATGTTACTCCATCATTACTAAGTCAAAAATGACCACAAACCCACATTTAGCTGAACGCCTGAACTGGGACGATCACTGAGGTCGCCACATGTTTTTCAGCGTGGCTTCCTGCAGGTGTTGTGTAAGGTGTGAAGATAATGCTGCTGACAGGAGTTAATCATCACTGACTTGTTTTTGACACGATCTGCATCTGGAAGTCTGTGTTCTCTGATCTGTAACATTCACGCACCAAACACGCCGCTGCTGTGCATGGAAATCCTGCTAGGAACAAAACACACATACACACACACACAGGTAAAAATGAAATGTAGCACCAGCGGCTGATCTGAATTTGACCTTTGAGTGGTACAGAGTGTGGAGGATTATATGTTAGCAGCATCTGAGAAAAAATAGAAGAAACATTTTACTCCATTAGGTAAAGGTTAAAGGACCATACCTGTGATCGTGCATGTTTGAGCCCAATACACACTACCCGCATACATGTTACATTACTGACAGGCAATTTTCAAGACATAAAGCCATATTTCAGTTTTCTTGTTATTTTTTTTAAATCCTCTAATCTTTCAAAATCAATCAAAATTTCTTTAAATTGTGAGTTTTGATCTGATCTCATATATATTCTCTTGCCACTGAGCCTCCTCATCTGCTACACAACACACACACACTACACCCAGCTCCTGTGCGCCAGACTCCCAGTGTGATTTCTTATCTCTCTTACATTAGTGTAAATCTGTTAAAATGTGGAACAGCAGAAAATTTAGGTTTCCTTTGCCAATTTAAGATGTCAGTTTCACTGTGACGCCATATGAATAAAGTTTATCTTCCATATTGGCTCATGGGGGGGGACACACACACACACACACACACACACACGCACACAAACTCATTCACACCTACAGTCAATTTAGTGTTTCTATGTCAGTGAACCTACATGTTTTTGAAGGTGGGAGGAAACCGGAGCACCCAGAGAAAACCCACGCAGACACGAGGAAAACATGCAAACTCCACACAGAAAGGACCTGTTCAGATTCAAACCCAGGACCTTCTTGCTGTTAAGGTGACAGCAAAAAGTATAAAGTGTGACTTTTAAAGCCATACCGGCCATTTTGCATGTTTGAGCTTAATATATTCAATTTTCATACATGTAAGTTACTGACCATCATTTCCCAAAGGATAAAACTGTATTTCAGCTTTCCTGATATTTTGCAAAATCTGTTAATCTTTCAAAATCAAATATTCAAGTGATACACCCACCTTAAAAATCCATGTTTCTTCTGCTAATAGTTATGCAGCCTTATGAAGTCACAGTCATTAAAATTTTTTGATAAACACAGGTCTTCTTTTGGGACTATATTCTCCGGTGGAGACATACATTCACTCTGTGCTTTTTATTGCGCTTAAATGCTAAAATGACATAACTTCAAAAAAAA
>VXCM01004909.1:30706-49307 GCA_014773175.1 Lucifuga dentata
TTTCAAGTATCAACAAGTTGATTTTAATAGCGTACCATAATGAACTGAAACCAATGGCAGTCTGGAAGGAAGGAAAAAAAACAACAACTCACTGTTCCAGTAGTATGCTTTGAGAAATGATTCTCAGTAATGTAACATGTATGAAAATTGAATATATTAGGCTCAAACATACAAAATGAACGGTATGGTCCTTTAACTATAAAGCAGGTCAATAACACTCTGATCCTCACTGGTTTTTACCTGTGATGCATCATAATAACATTTAACTAATGGGATGGTAACGTGCTGATTAACATTAGGGAAGCTTTATGAATGAGCTTCAATTATCACACGCTTATATAGCATGACGGTATAGTTACCGTGATTTTTTATGAATTTCCCCAATGTGTCAAATTGTCTGGTTTATGTTATGCAGAGAGATAATTGATAATGAATATAAGTCTGCAGGATGTGTAGCTGATAGCATGTCCTGTGTTTGAGTCTGTGTTGACATTCTGAAATATATGTGTCAGTATGTGCCGTTTATCTAAAGTCAATATGTGGCTTTAACAGTAGCATCAAACATGGTGGTTTGTTTGACTGACTGTTTTCTTGGAAATTGTTGAGACAATAATTGACTTTTTGTTTTCTGCTGACAACACTTAGCGCCTTGTTTTCGGTGGCATTGAAAATGATTAGCTTGCAGGCGTGTAGAGCCGTATCTTCACAGCGTGTCCCCAATTCATTGTTTTGCAGCACATTTTGTTATCTGATTTTTAAACTGTAAAGTTATTGGTTCAGCCATAAAGAGGCATAAAAGTTGTGCAAAACAGTTTTCATACCGTATCTAGACACTGGGATGTGCAAGGGTGGGTGAAACAGTGACCCTTTGCCCTGATTGGCTGAGGTGCCTTCTATACATAATTAGTCATTTAGAAGAATTGTGATTACTGTTACTGTTCCCACTGTGGGAGCTGTTACTGACATTATCAATTAAGTTAGTATCAAAGCAAATTAAAATGCCAAAATTCCCTAAGAAGCGCAGACAGAGTGAGAGAGAGAGAGGTTGTGTCTCTGACTTTCTCTCTTCTCTCTCTCTCTCTCTCTCTCTCTCTCTCTCTCTCTGAAACAATGATCAGATATGTGCAGAGATGGATGTTGAGACTGCACAATCTTGCAATTGCAAGCTTATGTGCCAATCAAGACTGTGTCCACTGTGCTCACATGCTTGATATTGTGATATTTTGATATTGTTTGCCACCTTTTTTTTGGGGGGGGGGGGGGNGGGGGGGGCTGGGAGTGTGGTGGCTTTGGTGCCCTTTTTCTTTCTTTGAGCCACTGCCCCTCAAATTGTCTGTGCTCAGCCCTGCTACAACACATTCTGTCAAAAACTTTTTCTACATCTTCATGACTTTGTGTTGTAAGTTTTTTTTTGTGTTTTTTTGTGACACATGTTTTAAAACTGCAATAGAAAATGAATTTTAATAAACTCGTTACAGAACATATAAAACCAATCAGATTTGTCTGCAGTCTGAGCATATAAAGATATCTCACACTATACTGATTTACACTTTACCTCTTTTTGTTTGTGTCCTGTTTGCGTTTTCCCATTAGTTTGATTTTTAGCTGCAGCCACCAGCGGCTGGAAGTCATTCTGCCAGTCAATCAAAGTATTTATCAAAGCTGGTGTGCAAAAATTCTGCAAGGACTCTATAGTAATTTCTTTCACGTTAAAATTTCCATGTAAATGTAAACTCCATTTATATGTATTTATGTGTTTGTCACACACGACTTCTGGGATTACTTTCTTTTTATGCTCCAATATATATCTATTTTAACAGGACAGAAGCCACTTATTTGTGCAATACACCATTTTGATTTGATTATGTTGAGTTTGATGTAGCTTTATAAGATGGGCAAGTTTTGGATGGCCTCTTTTCATTCCCAACATGGACGTTAGCAAAAACATTAGCAAACTGTCCCTGAAACAGCAATAATATAGCATGAACAGCATGAATATCAATAACGTGAGTTGTTAATGAGTATAAGTACATAATATCCAGAGTTACCTGTTGTTTTCATTTAGGGTCTATTTTGATTTATACTGACCGTTTTTACTTTCTCCTCTTGCAGCACCACTGTGCACACTGAGTGAAAAAAAAAAAAAAAAAAAANAAAAAAAAAAAAAAAAAAAATACATTTCAGCTACTGCCTCTTTCAAAAAGTGTGGCTGAGACATTAACAGCTGTGATTAATGGTGCAGAAGAAAACGTGGAACTTTTGTAGGCTTGTATTAACCATGAACCTTTCTTTCTTTCTTTCTTTCTTTCTTTCTATCTATCTATCTATCTATATCTGTCTGTCTGCCTGCCTGTCTGTCTATCTAAACGGAAAAGTCAGGATACTGTAAAGTTGTGCAAGAACAGCTGGATGAACACCCACACATCAAAGGTGCAGGCTTATCAGTTACTAGTGTGTGTGTGTGTGTGTGTGTGTGTGTGTGTGTGTGTGTGTGTGGTGCATGCACATGCTCGTGTTACACAAAGAGGTGACATAGTGACATCAGTCGGACACTGACCCCTTACTGGACACCAGCGCTGATGATGGCTGGCTCTGCACAGCGATTGGTCGGTGCTGAAAGGGAATCCCAGCGATGAGAAGCAGAGAGGAAAATCCTGCTGAAGCCTGTAGGCCTCCTCTTTGCTAAAACTCCCCATCAAAGGTTTCAAACTTTTAGAGGCCAAAACCCTGTTTGGTTCCTTACATCCTTCACAGTTTCACCTTTCCAACAGGTTTTCCTGAATGTGGAAATCAAACATTGGACAGGAGAATTATTAGAATTCTATTCAGATTTCAGGTGTGAAAATCAATCACATTTGATATAAACCACATTTGATATAAATTTTGACCGTAAAACTCCTTCCCACAGCAGCCTTCTAATTTTAAAGAAACCTAAAGGACCATACCGGTAGTTTTGCCTGCTTGAGCCCAATACATACAACATTATTACTGACAACCATTTTCCTAAGCATACTGCTGGAATGGTAAATATTAGAAATGTTTTTTCCTACCTTCCAGATTGCCATTAGTTCATTCCATTATGCTATAAAAAACAACTAGTGTAGGACTTGAAATGTGCCTGAGAGAAGTAATCCATCACTGCAAAAAATAACTCTATTAAATTTTCTGTTGAAGTAATTTATTTCACTGGTCCAATACAAAGCTACGCAAAAGAAAATGTATGTCTCCGCCAGAGAATATAGTCCCAGGAGAAGATGGCTTTTACCATGAAACTAAAAACCAACGCTCCACATTCTGACATACATGTTAAAGGGCAAAACAATGAATTTTAACATGGGTGTATCACCTGAATATTTGATTTTGAAAGATTATAGGGGATTTGGCAAAATAACAGTAAAACTAAAATACAATTTTATGTTTTGGACAGTAACGTAATGTGTGGTGGGTAGTATTTATTGGGCAAAATCACCGGTGTTGTCCTTTAAAGGGGAAACCAAGAGTTCAAGAACTTAGTGGTTAAGCGGTTGTAAAAAGGAAAGAAGGGAGAAAAGGAGGAGAGAGGAGGAAAGGAAGGGAAGTGTGACAGCTCTGGTGTGATGCAGACCTTTGCAACCAGTTAGTCAGTCATTGACCTACATTCTTTAATCGCCTCATTCAGTCGTCTGATCTCCTTTTATGGTACATTGACGTCCATTCATCTACACTGCTGATTCATAAAATAAGCGGAATGCTATTTGTCCAGGAGCCAGGCTGCTGACAGACAGACAGATAGTGGAGGGACAGACAGGCTGTAAGACCTCTGAGTAATCTGACTCAGAACACATTAAAGCTGTTGCGTAACAGTTTGATTGGTAATTGGCTGCTGGATGAGGAAACTTTCAGTGATCAGGCAGCTGCCAGCTGACAGGCAGGCAGGCCCTGTGCCAGCGATCAATGAACCTGATCAAACCAATCAAAAAGATCAAAGCAATCACATCATCAAACAGATTCAACTAATCAAATCAATCCTAGTCACCTGTTCATATGGATGTCTACCTGTTATAGCCATGGCTTAAAGCTGTACTTTATGAAATATATTTATGCTCTATGCTGCCTTTTAAACGCTCCTTACTTTTATCGGATTTTATGTATTTTAAAGTTCTATTAGTTTCAGCTGCTTTTTCTGTTTTCATTCTTCTTATTCTGTTCTTATGTGTATATACAGTATATACGTAAAGCTCTTTGAATTTCCTTGTATGTGAAATGTGCTACATAAATAAACATGCCTTGCCTTTAGTTTGACAGGTATGACGTTATAACTGTGTAAAACTGCATAAAAGACATTTTTACATGTAGCCATGATAGTGCTGCCTCCACAGAGCTGAAGGACTTGTCTGTACAGTGAAAAATTAGCCACAGTGAGTAAAAATGTGACAGGAGCAAAAACTGCTTGGGGCTCAGAAGGTTAACTGTCTAGCTCTATATCTGTCTGTCTGTCTGTCTTTCTGCCTGCCTGTTTGTATCTGTCTTTCTGTCTGTCTGTCTGCCTACATATCTGCCTGTCTGTCTGCCTAACTTGCTGCCTGTCTGATTGTCTTTTTGTCTGTCTGTCTATATCTGTATACTTGCCTGTCTTTCTATCTGTCTGCCTACCTGTATGTGTCTGTCTTTCTGTCTGTCTGCCAACATACAATATGTCTGCTTGCTGTTCTGTCTCTCTGCTACTGACTTACTGTCTTTCTGTCTGTATGCCAGCCTGTCTGTCTGCCTAACTTGCTGCCTGTCTGCTGTCTGTCTACTTACCTGTCTTTCTATCTATCTGCCTTCCTGCCTACCTGTTTGTCTTTCTGTCTGCCTACACATCTGCCTGTCTGTTCTGTCTGACTGACTTGCTGCCTGTCTGTTACTGACTTATGTCATGTCTTTCTGTCTGTAAGCCTGTCTGTCTGTTTAACTAACTTGATGTCATTCTGTCTGTCTGCCTGATGATATGATGTCATCATCTGAGGCCAAACAGCTAAAGTCTTTTCCAGGACAGGGAAGAGGAGAAAGTCTGTTTTAAATCAGGTGAGGATCGTGGTTCCTGAACTAGTTCAAAGCCACAATCATAGATCATTTCATCCGATCTATTCTCTCACCAAAGAATCAATATTTTTTTTACTCACATTGACCTTTGACCTTTACACTTTAACAAATAAATTTATGAGCGAGAACACACAATCTTCCTGTATTTAATGTTTTGTTTTCAGCAACCAAAGGTATAATTGGTTGCTGTTTTCTTCAGTACTGTCATACTTCTCACATCCAGTTTCCTCATGAGGCTCCATAAAGTTTCATCTAATCTGATCTCATTTATATGAGAAGATAATGGATGTCATTATGATTAGATTTTGTGACACAGACTGGAGTTAGTGACCTAGGATTGACATTTCAGCCATGATAGAAAGTTGCTGAACTGTCAGGTGATCAGTCTATCTGTGAATTTTACTTTGCATTGAGATTTTTATTTGTTTGGACATGTAAAAACTGATCTTATATGAACTGTTTCAAATCTATAGCTCTTTTTCTTCTGTGTACAACTTTGACATACCTGGAAAAGTTGTTAAAGTTGTTAAATGTTTGCATTTTGTGCTTGCAGTTGTTTCCAATTCTTTGGCGAAAAAAAAAGAAGAAATAAAAATATATCTAAACTAATCAAATTTTAATCAAAGTTTTTTTTTTTCTGATGTTCTGTCTGACTGATTTGCTGCCTGTCTGCCTTTGACACAAGATCTGCACACCAACCTGATCAGATATATTATAATATATCAATAATTTAACATTGTTCCATTTGAGTACTTTTACCTTTTGATTTTTATGTTCATTTTATTGCTGTCATCGATTTACTTTTACTTGAGTAGAATTGTAAAGGACCATACCAGCGATTGTGCATGTTTGAGCTCAATATATACAACCAGCATATGTTACATTACTGAAAACCAATTTCCAAAAAAATGAAACCATATTTTAATTTTCCTGTTAGTTCTTCAACCCCCCCTAATCTTTCAAAATCAAATGTTCAGGTGATAAATCCACCTTAAAATTCAATATTCCGCCTGCTAACATTTATGCACGATTGTAGGATTGACAGTCTTTTTAAATTTCTCTGTAAAAGCCACCTTTTTCCTGGGACTATATTTCCTGGCAGAGATATACATTATCTTCCTTGCAATTCTGTGTTGGATTGGTTAAATAAAGTTACTTTGACAAAAAAAAAAAAAAAAAAAANAAAAAAAAAAAAAAAAAAAAATCCTGAATGCACGTTGTTCGCTGTCTCTCAAATGTCTTTCAAGTCTCTACAAGTTGATTTTAATAGTGTAATGGAATGAACTGAAACCAATGGCAGTCTGGAAGGTGGAAAAACAATTCTAAAATGCACTACTAAAGTTGTACATTTTGAGAGATCGTTGTCACTCAGTCACCTAACATGTATGTGCATGTATATATTCAACTCAAACATGCACGACTGCCAATATGATCCTTTAAATGCAGGACTTTTGCTTGTGGTGGAGTATTTTTCTAAAGTGTATTAGTACTTCTACCTAAGTACTTCATCCAGCATTTGTACTTATACTTTCCACTTTCCATGTCTGATTGAGTCTCAGTTTCTGTAAGTTTGATTCATTAAGTGTCAAAACTTCAATGAGTCCATGTGCAGCAGGAAACGACCCCAGAACACAAGGGATTATGGGTAGAAGAAGGAGATGGTTGCAGCTCATGCCCAGCAAAAGCCAAGTACACACGTACGCGCACACACACACACACACACACACACACACACGCTGCCTTATGAGTTTTACCTTAAACATAAGTGAAGTCCGCCACCTGCTGGATGATGACTGGCATTACACCGATACTTCATGAGCGGAAGTGAAGCACCAACGACTCTGTTCCTCTCTACATCCGCCACTCCCACGTTTTATAACTGAGTCAGCAACTACTGGCGTTATTCTGCAGCACTTGTTAGGGACTTTTATAACATTATACCAGACTTAAACAAGTAATACAAAAGAAAAAAAGCGCATTTCAATTTAGCTTTTCCATCAAGTCTTCTCAGTCTAATAACCACCTTTATGAAAGAGTGATAAAGCAGATAACAGCATCCACAGTAATCAGCTGTTTGTCAGTCATTACTTCCTGTTTTTAGTGTGTTTGTAAAATCAGAGAGAGAGAGACAGAGAGAGAGAGAGAGAGAGAGAGCTGACTTATCATCTGTTTTCACACTTCTGATGTAAAATCTGATGTAAACATCCTATTTAAATAACTAATGAATTATTTCCTCTTCTTTGTTCTCCTGACGTTGGCGTTCGTAATACTGCCATCTTGTGGAATTAGTTGTCTCCTGCAGTGATCATTTTCTTCAGATCTGCTGTATCTTCATGCATTCACACTCTTTATTCTCTACAGAAAATGCTGCATTGTACTAAATTTACTAGATATAAGACAAACGCAAAATTTGGCCATTTCTGCCACAATTTATTTATTTATTTATTTATTGGACCTTTAGCTAATTTATGAGAAAATCTATTTTTTTTTGTAGACAATTATAAATATTTTCAATTTAAATTAAGAATTTTCAAAAAAAAAAAAAAAAAAAAAANAAAAAAAAAAAAACCAAAACAAAAAAAAACAAACAAAAACAAAAAACAACAGCACAATGATAACAGTTAGGTGACAAACAAGACATATATGAAAAGTAAAACTAAAAATGACTTTAGACTTCAGAGGGTTAATTAATTATTTACTTTAAAGCTTCATATCTCATAAACTTTTTATATTAAGGTAAAATGTGCATGGAATAAATAAGTTTAAAAGGTAGAACTACTGAATTTGATCATTAACAGACCAAATCTGACCTTCAAATATTAATAGTTAAGAGGTTTGAGAAATAAATTAGGATTATTTTAAAGGTTTGTCACCTAATCTTGTAAATTAAGGATAATTAGAGGCATTAAAGTCCACAGATACATCTCTCATTTTCCCCCCTAAAATCTTGTGAATTTATAATTTATTAGAAAGTCAGTTTTAGCATTTAGCAGAATAAAAACCAACTTATTGAAACATAAAAAGACACACAGACAAGACACTGACATATTCATAAAACCTTTTTTATTCATTTTAAACCAAAAGCTAACTGAAATGTGTCTGATTCATACCGTGTTTTGTGACGATAAACCATTGTCGTTTTTTTATCGAACAGAAAAGAAAATAACATCGCAAATCCAGCAACACTTACACCATCTGTTATAAATTAAAATAAAGTGTGTTTTTCATACACACATAAGAGAATAAGTAGGGTTCTATATGTATGTGAGCCATGCTGACAGACAGAACATTATTGGATCTAAGCCCTATTTTTTGAAGATTTTCACAAGACAAAACGTGTCATCCTAGACTTTTTTTTTTGTTTGTTTTTTGTTTTTGTGGTGCTGCTTTTTTTGGGTGATAAATAAAATTAAGTTAAAACACAAAAAGTGAAATAGCAAAAATGACTTTAGTCTCCAGAGGGTTAAACTGCAGAGTTACATACACTGGATAAACGCTCATGTAAACCAAAATGTTCATTCGGAGAGAAAAAAAAAAAAAAAAAAAAAGAAAGAAAGAAAGAAAGAAAAACAGTAAAGTTCAAGTCAGGAGGAACTTTTTGTTTTTTAGGATTCCTTCTTTGGAAATGCCTTTAATGACATGGTGAACAGGAAACTAGGCAGGTGTGTGTGTCTTTTCGAGCAGATTTCTTATTGTAAAACTTTTTTTTGTTTTTGTAGCAGTCATATTTGCTCCTCAGTCTTGTAGCATCGTCACTAATGGCTGCATTTAATTCAGGATGGAAGTTTAAAAAAATGTTAGCAAAAAAAAAAAAAAAAAAANAAAAAAAAAAAAAAAAAAATGTCAATCATACCAAGTTGTTTTGCCTCATGGCACTGGCAGATTCTTTTTTTTTATTTTAAATAGTTTTAAGAAAATAAGACTTTCAGGACTCAGCAACTATAATTCAGTATTTTTTTTTTTTTTTTTTTTTGTGATGAATCAAAAATCCCTGCTACATGCATCCAACCATTTAAATCGTACATCTGAATGATTTGATGCGTTTAGGATAATGTGGGAAAATGTAACTTCAGCAGGATAACTGTATAAGCATGTTAAAAAAACAAAAAAATCCCATTTCATTTTTCCAAATTTCTGTGAAATGCAGCAATAGTGACGAGCGACTTTCTGGAGTTCAGTTTTACATGATTTATCTGGCTGGATCCCAAAGACTTTTTTTTGCAGTTTTTCTCTGTACAGTCAATATGTTGTATCGTCACGTGTAACGGAGGACGTGGATATTTTTCTATTCTGTTTTTTGAGCGTCAAAGGTAACAGTAATGGAGTATAATCATATAATCATTGCACTATAATGTGTTTTACAGACAAGTACAACACATCGTCTCCCTTTGATCCCGACACAAAAGGCACACATGTAGATGCTATATCGGGGGGGGCGGGCACATGATGATTAGGGACACCGTGGACACACTAGGGTGCCACAACCTGGTGCATGTGGATGTTTAAATGCACAGTGAAGTGTAGTTATACTCATAAATGTTCTAACAAAAAGCTTCATAAGTGTCACGACATGTTGAGTGTGTGTGTGTGTGTGTGTGTGTGAGTGAGTNAAAAAGCTTCATAAGTGTCACGACATGTTGAGTGTGTGTGTGTGTGTGTGTGTGTGAGTGAGTGAGAACAAATGTGGGTGTTTGCGCTGGAAGCAGCAGAGGTTTGGACAAATTCAACTATTACACATAAATTGTTCTCATACAACAAAGATCTGGCTCATTGTTTTTGGTTTTTAAACTGATTTTCACTGAGAAATACTAGATGTTTTCATCAGAAATGTACGTCTCCGCAAAAAGTATTCAGTGTTTATGCTGCAAATATTATTTTTGCATCCAATTCCATCAAGATTTTTTTTTATTTTTGATGTCATCATTTTTCCTTTATCAGTTTTTTATATCTTCAAATACTAAATTTAAAAAAAAAAAATTTAAAAATTCAAACCGAGAACAATGAGCCTTAAACAATGACATGAATGAGGAGTAAAAATGTAGTGTTTGTCTTTGAATCCACTCTGCACAAACAGACCAATGTTTAAACACATCAACAAGCTCAATTAAAGGACCATACCATCCATTTTGCATGTTTGAGCCTAATATATTAAATTTTCATACATGTTACTGAAAATCATTTTCCAAAAGATACAACTGTATTTCAGCTTTCCTGATATTTTGAAAAATCTCTTAATCTTTCAAAATCAAATATTCAAGTGATACACCCACCTTATAAATCGATGTTTCTCCTGCTAATAGTTACGCAGCCTTATGAAGTCATGGTTGTTTAAATTTTTCAATAAACGCAGGTCTTCTTTTGGGACTATATTCCCTGGTGGACACATACATTCACTCCCGCTTTTTATTGAGCTTAAACGCTAAAATTACAAAACTTCGAAAAACAACCTGAATACACGTCTTGTTCGCGATGATGGATTACCTATCCCAAGAATGTTTCAAGTATCAACAAGTTGATTTTAATAGCAGAACAGAATGAACTGAAACCAATGGCGGTCTGGAAGGTAGGAAAAACATTTTTAATTCACTGTTTCAGTAGTATGCTTTGAGAAATGATTGTCAGTAATGTTACATGTATGAAAATTGAACATTAGGCTCAAATATGAAAAATGGATGGTATGGTCCTTTAAAAGAGGAAAGGGCACTTCAAAGTATTTTTTTCATAATTAATCAAAGTTTATCCCCAGTATTTTGCAGCGTACTTGTTAAGGTAGTTTTGTACTCTCTGTACTGGAAGGGAAAAGTGAAGTCTTACAAAGTATTTGTGTGAACAGTGGATTGGAGATAAAATGACCTTTTCTTGTTCTCAAGAAAATGACAAACAACAATAATAGTAACAAAGGCAAAAAAAAAAAAAAAAGNAAAAAAAAAAAAAAAAAGTACATGTACCTCACTACATTAAAATATGACTAACGTTATCAAAAAGGCAAATAGAAGGTGTATTGCAACGCTCTCTGCGGCATCACTAGCAACAAAATCTATCTTCATCATCATCATCATCAGTCTCATCATCATTATCCAATCAGCATCATCATCTGAGACAGTAAGGGGGCGTGGCCTGGGGTGATTGACAACCCAAAAAAAGCCACTCACATTTGCCCATCTCAGCACAGGCAGGCACACTTGTACGTCATAGCAACAATAATAAAAGGCGAACGTTTCCAAGGAGACCAAAAGAAAACCAGCCAATGGCAGCAGAACTGGTTTAGAAGAAGCTCTGTCATTGGACAGCAGGCATCACTACGGAACAGGAAGAGCTTTGTCAGACAGGAAGAAGAAGGAGGCTGTGTCTGGAGGACATGTTGGAGGAGAGAATCAACTCTGGAGGTGTTGAAGTGTGTGTGTGTGTGGGTGTGTGCGGTGTGTGTGTGTGTTAGAGAGAGAGAGAGAGAGAGAGAGAGAGAGAGAGAGAGAAAGAGAGATTGTGTGGTCCACAGTAAGAAATATGTGCCTTCATGAAAGTACACCTGTGTGTGGAAAGTTTGGAAGGTTTGTTTAGTCTGCTGTGTGTGTGTGTGTGTGTGTGTGTGTGTGTGTGTGTGTGTGTTTGTTTAAGTGTGTTTAGTTTTTGTCTAGACATTTGGAGGTCTTTCCCAGGGCAGGTAAGTGTACATTAACATGACACACACACACACACACACACACACGTACTGCTCTGGGAAAAGATGGCCTTAATGCTACAATGCTTACACACTGGCTTAAATAAAGTGGTTTGATGTGTGTGACTAATTGATAACAGAAAGTAAGGATTTTTCCTGCCACGGATGTTTCAGAGAATATTTTCATACAGAACGTCATTTACACTCAAATGAAGCTGCAACTGCAATTATACGTGAAAGACAATATTCCTGGTATTTCTATAATAAAGTGTGTTTATTTGAATTAGGAATTGAGGATATAAAGTCTAATCAGACATCTGGTTCATTTCACTTTGCAGCTTTTCCAATTTACCTGATCAGGTTCTTTCTTACAATATAAACAGATAAACTTTCAAGATCCAATTTTTCATTAAAATCTATTAAAATCTAGTAACGAGATTTTAACATATCCTGCAATCACCTGTTTGAATAAGACACCACGTTTACCAAGTTTTTACTTTGCTGTGTATGTGTATGTGTGTGTGTATTTCCACTTAGCCTCTAAAGTCGATTCCCTCTCCCCCTCCTCCTCCTCCTCCTCCTCCTGCCTGTTTTTAATTTGTCAGCCAGCGTTGGTTTCCCTGAAGCGACAGACTGGTCAGTGTGTGTGTTTGTGTGTGTGTGTGTGTGTGTGTGTGATCCTACATCCTTTCATTTTGATTTTTAGCAGAACCCGTCAGAACCCGTCCAGCCTTCTCATACCCGCCGCAAACCCTCAAATGAAGGGAACCAAACCACGTTTACAAAAAAAGAAGAAAAGAGAAAGAAAGGAAACGACCCGGTCTGAGCGCAGATGCCATAAGAGTTTGGATGGAAGGGGAGGAGAGGAGAGGAGAGGAGAGGAGAGGAGACTTGCATGAGGACCGGGATCATAATCTCATTAAGGAGTCACAGGTGATTTGTACTTTGATTAATCTGATCGTCACTCCTTTGGCTGCTTTGGATAAAAAGATTAATGAAACTTTCTCTTGCGATTTTTTTTTCTAAGTGCTTTTCTTTAAATGCAAAAATGTAAACATGGCACAGGAACAGAGGAGGAAAAAGAAAGAGAGAGAGAGAGAGAGAGAGAGAGAGAAAGCGAGGTGAACCGCAAAGAATTAAGTTTTGATTGCTTAGTGCCACCATTTTTCTTTTGGATATCACAGGAGTTCATGGCTGGGCTGAGAGAGACTGGCACTGAAATCTGGCAGAATGCCTAGTTAAACAGGAACAACAATTTAAAGGACCATACCGGCAATTGTGCTCGTATGAGCCTAATATAATAAATTTTCATACATGTTACGACAACCATTTCCCAAAGGATAAAACCATATTTCAGCTTTCTTGATATTTTGCAAAATCTCTTAATCTTTCAAAATCAAATATTCAAGCGATACTCCCACCTTAAAAATCAATGTTTCGCCTGCTAATAGTTATGCATTGAAGTAATGGTAGTTTAACTTTTACAGTAAACTCTGGTCTTCTTTTGGAACTATATTCCCCAGTGGAGACACACATTCACTCTGTGCTTTTTATTGCGCTTAAACTGAAAAATTACATAACTTAAAAACAGAACTGAAGACACGTCTTGTTCTCGATGATGGATTACCTATACCCAAGAATGTTTCAAGTATCAATTAGTTGATTTTAATAATGTACCAGAATGAACTGAAACCAATGGCGGTCTGGAAGGTAGGAAAAACATTNTTTTAATAATGTACCAGAATGAACTGAAACCAATGGCGGTCTGGAAGGTAGGAAAAACATTTTTAAATTCACTGTTTCTCTAGTATGCTTTGAGAAATGATTTGTCAGTAACGTAACGTATGAAATTTAAATATATTAGGCTCAAACATGTACGATGCCAGCATGGTCCTTTAAATTTCACCACATCTTCTTTTTTCCTGTTTAAAGAGAGAGCAGATCTGAATCCAGCCTTAGATTACCTGTGATTCATTTAAAAAAGGAAAGCAAAAATGAAGGAGTGTAAGATTCACCCAGTTAGGATTACATGTTTTTCTTTTTTTTTTTTTTTTTNTTTTTTTTTTTTTTTTTAGGCCATTGAACTCTCTCCTCTCCTGCAAAGCTGTCATTAAACTCTCTCAGCCTCAGGAGTTTTGGCTGCAGTTGGGATTTGTCCCTGCAGAGGGCGCTGTTGCATAAAGACTGGACTCTAAAGGGCACTTTGTTCATCGGGCTTCCCTGTGGTACCTTCACATCGATATACAGTAGCTTAGTAAGGCCGCAAAATTCAAAATGTGGAGGCCATATTCAACCCGTTAGCTACCATAAGCAGCAACATAAGAGAAAAACACGGCAAATGTTCCACGTTAGCGTCTGCTAACATTTTACCTTTAGCGGCACACTTCAACAGACGACACAAGATGAATTGTCATTGACACGCGTGTCATTTTTCAACACTTCAGTGTGTCTAGTTTGCAACAACCATCTTGTGCTGCATTAAACACAACAAAGAGTTCTGGTCCAAAGCTAAAAAACATCCACCATGGCAATGTGGCGTTTGATGAAACTGGTAATTATCACGAGGAAAGACAGATTACATGACTTGGCTTAAAAACAAACAAACAAACAAAAAAAAAACAGCAGCTCCTTTTGAGGTTTCAGTGAGGGCATGATAATCATAAATCAGTGATTCTGGGGAGGCTGTGATTTTTTTCTATTCAAGGATGTAACGTTTTGGAGCAAAACTCTTCCCATCTTTTAAAAGTGTGACTCTAAAGGTCAAAGAATTCAAACTCGGAAAAGTCAAAAGTCTGAGCGTTTTACTGTGTGCCGACGCTGGCTGACAGAAGATTGTTTCTCTTTCCTGATGCAGTAAAGTGCTCATAGATGCCTGCAAGAGACACAACCACAACCAGAGGGAGGAGTGTGTGTGTGTGTGTGTGTGTGTGTGTGTGTGTGTGTGTGTGTATCAACATTTCTGGCCACAGCAGCACTCAGCATGTGTATCAGACATGAGCTCTCCAGATGTCCCCGTCTCTCCGTCGCTCTCTCTCTTTTCACCCAATAAACAAATATTCTGACATTCAAATGCAATAAAATAAAGACTAAATTAAATTCTAGCTAAATTACACAATTCTACGTTACATTTCACATCGTCTTGATTACGTTTGAATTCAGATGTGGGGGGAAAAAAAAGTCTGATTAAGGTGAGCAAACTCGTATGTGCTTGACTTGTTTGGTTGAGGTAGTGACAACCAGCTTTGGGATTGGCTAACGATTCAGCCAATAGGATTAGAGAGAGCTACGAGGAGAGTTTCTGATTAGGCCCACAGGTTGTGATTGGCTCACAGGACTCAAACGTTTGCATAAACCAGGATTTTTTTTTTAATTATATCAATGGTATAGTGACGGTTGAGTCCAAGTCCAGTGGGCCGAATGTCGGTTATGATATGTTACCATGACGCTACTGGCTGCTGTGGGTCCGACCCTCTGGTAAGTCCCCCTGGAAACACAAACAGTGGCAGTGGTTCTAGGTCTCTCTCGCTTATTTTGTTTTCATCTCGACAGACGGAGCTCCTTCACAATTAAAAAAGTTCTCTCTCAAACGTTCCATTTGCGCATACTAAAAAAATAGTGCAATTCTTTTCAGCAATTACATAAATAACTCTAAGTTCGTGCTTTTGTTAAAAGTTTGCTCTCAGTTTGCATCCATGTGTGTAGTATGTAACGTGTTTACATGCTAACGTGTATGTAGCAAATGTTAAAAGTGAAAGTTGGCACCCCAACAGATTACTGACATTTTTCTTCCTAGAGCTAGACGACACATAAAAAAAAACAAACAAAAGAACTCTTCAGAATCCATCACGTTTAAGAAAAATACCCCTACTTTCACTATCTTCTCTCATATCAAACATACAGTATTGCAGATTAACTTTTTTTCTGTGTTGAAAAGTCTTTAACATTGTGCAAACTTTCTTTAGAAAACTTAATTTAACTTTCAACAAACCCAAAAGGATTTCAGTGATGACTCCTGTATTTGTTGGTCAATAGAAGGCAGAACTTTTAGCTCGAGGACTGTTAGCACTATGCTACAAGTGGTAAGCTAGCTCAAGCTAACACAAACACTAAATCTATCCGGAAATATATTGAGAAGATAAGGACTAGCAGTTTAACATGCTAGTATGCTAATGTGCTAACATGCCCCAGTGATGCGGCTAAAGCCTAGTGCAGGAGTCACTGCCAAAACGTAAGACTGTGCACTCGTGAACATGGACCAGAACACCAAACTTCAAACCAAAAGAGCTAAAACAAAAAGTTCTGTTTCATGCAGATACTAGCTGAAGTCACATAAAGCAGAACTAAACGGAGCCACACAGATGCTGCAGTTTGCGGTCAGTCAAAAGCAGCGAAGGCGATTATCACCAGAAAACAAAAGCTGGACAAAAGATTGCAACATTTCGCCATTTGCCTGAATAGGAAATTTTTGTAAGCGCAAAAAAAGAAGACAAACAAAACAACAAAGTTCTATAGAAACAAACAGAACGACAAGTAAATATTTATAATGATCGTAACTGGTTATAGGATCAGTCTGTAGGGTTGGGTTGAGGGGAAAGTTGTTATGAGAAGACTTCTGAATCCTCCCTTCTCTTTACGGCCTCTGCACTATCATCGGTTCATCTGAAGTGCTCCTCAGACAGGATGTAAGGAAGCTGTGGAACAGGAAATACCAGGTCTACGTGTCTACGCTCTGCGCGAATCCTGGAGTTTAATCGCACCTGACGAGCAGTTGGCCTGTGCTGCTTCCCAGTGCGATGCTGATCCACGAGCTGGGAAATCGTACAACCGACCACACATCAGCTACGGTGAAAACGAATGTGAGCGACCCCCCTCGAATCTATCTGCACTTTTTTTTTCCAACAATGACCAAGCCTTGACTTAAACCATTTTAAGGATGATTTTAGCTATGAAATTGACTCATTAATAGACTTCCCCAAGTGGCTAGCAGATATAATCCCAGTTTTCCCACCGGCTAGGGATAAAGAAGCAGGGGCTACAGGACACGGTGCTAATACTGTCACACCTGCTGGGGTTTCTGGGATTTCTCCTTTGTATTCCTCACGTTCCTGTTGTCCACGTTTCCTTGCGGCTGAGGTGGAGGCCGCAGCAGACCGTGTATCAGCGAGGACGGGGGCACTTGTGAGGATGATACAGTCCGATGGTTGTGGCTGGGTGTCAGGGACGTTGGGTGATAATAGTGCCCGATCACCTCATGGTAGGTCNGTTGTGGCTGGGTGTCAGGGACGTTGGGTGATAATAGTGCCCGATCACCTCATGGTAGGTCGGTGGAGCTCCTTCTACTCGGGAACTCCGCTTCTGCTGCCTGGCCAAAGCCTCCTGGGCTTCTAAAACGCTGATCCCCGAATGGACGCTCGGAGGAGGAGCCTGCAGGCTGCGAGCAGAACAAGAATGAATCGGGCTGATGGGATTCTATCAATAACATCATGACTGTTAAAAGTCGAAAGACAAAGGGGGGTCATGCATCAAACTATTTCTGTACAAACGTGGTAAAAGTGCAAGCTAAATTGATTTCAAGCTAACACAAAGGCACTACACTATGTCTGCTTATACTTCAAATGTTGATTTTCATCTAGATTTTATTTTCCCAGGCACGCCAAAGTTGTTTGTCCTGGTCCGAGAAAGACGACACTGTTATCCACGTTTTACTGCACGAGGTCCTCCAGTGGTGAGGACAGCTCACAATACAGGAAGTGAAGAAACAAACCAGCATCAAATTAAGTGCCATAGTTCCACTCAGATTTTTATCATTGTTTTTTTTTTCCCTTCAATTTTCACCCACTTTTTAAACACCAAAAAACATCTATATTTTTAAAAAACAAAATAACAAACCCTTGCTGTAAGCCTTTGCTAATTCTAGTGCAATTTCCACTGATGTTCCTGAGCAAACAGACAGCAGAGAAGAAGATTTATGCTGCAGAAGAGCTTTCAGAAGTTTCTGCTGGTGTTTGGAAAGTTTTTCTGAGAAGGGTCACAATTGGAATTTGTTGTAACTGACTGAATTCAAGTCAACCAAAGCTTGTGGCTAGCTGTGCTAATGCTAACTTTCAGAGTCAGGACATTTGTTAGACTTTGTCTGTTTGACTGACGTCCTCTGATTAATCTTCTAAGCGTAACAAGCCAGTCGTCACTTGATTAACTATTTCAACATGAAACATTCACAAACAAAATGTCCGCCGCATGTCACTAACCTGGCCTGCAGACAGGAGTGTGATGTGTTGAGGGAGTGCGAGTCGAACACCGTTCTGTTGGGCGGGGCTCTGACAGACTCCCGGTTCAACTCCATCTGTTGCTCTGGATCTCGGAGCTGCAGAGTGCAGGGGCCCTGGTACGGTGGTGGTTCCTCCCCGTCTGAGAGGGAGATGGTGGGGGGCAGATCGATGAGGCTCTNTGGTACGGTGGTGGTTCCTCCCCGTCTGAGAGGGAGATGGTGGGGGGCAGATCGATGAGGCTCTGGGGCAGGTACGGGTAGGTGGGCTGGAAGCGACTTGGCGCGTACGTGGGCTGGAAGCGCTGGGATTGAGGAGCAGGGTGGGACTGGGACTGTGTGTGCTGATGGTCTCGCTGTAGGTAGGATGGGGGGACCCCTCGGTCTGGGGGGCGTGGGTTGTACACCTGGTGCTGTTGAGACGAGAGATGTCAAATTACTGTCGTGTCGGACTGTGTTGATTTTCATCTTTTTCTTTTATTTATTTATTTTTTTTTTTAACAGGCTCTGTTTGTTTATGTATATCTGTATATTTCTTTTCTTTTTTCTTTTTGGGTGGGGGGGTCCTTTTTTTTAACAATCACATTTCTCCAACTTTTTTTTTTTTTTTTTTT
>VXCM01004909.1:49366-66465 GCA_014773175.1 Lucifuga dentata
GAGAGAGAGAGAGAGAGAGAGAGAGAGAGAGAGAGAGAGAATGTAGTCAGCATTATTTGTTATTTTGCACTATTTGTTGACCAATATTCAGTATTTGTCCACTAGGGGGCACTATCTGACATCAGATCCTTTTCTTAAAGGACCATACCGACCATTTTGCATGTTTGAGCCTATTATTCAATTTTCATATACGTATTGTTACTGATAATAATTTCCCAAAGCATACTACTGGAATGGTGAATTATAAATGTTTTTCCTACCTTCCAGACCACCATTGCTTTCAGTTCATTCTGGTACACTATTAAAATCAACTTGTTGATACTTGAACCGATCTTGGGATAGGTAATCCATCATCATGAACAAGATGTATATTCAGGTTTTTTCGAAGTTTTGTAATTTTATCATTTAAGCGCAATAAAAAGTGCAGAGTGAATGTATGCCTCCACCAGGGAATATAGTCCCAAAAGAAGACCTGTGTTTATTGAAAAATTTAAATGACCATGACTTCATAAGGCTGTGTAACTGTTAGCGGGCGAAACGTAGATTTTTAAGGTGGGTGTATCGCTTGAATATTTGATTTTGAAAGATTAAGAGGTTTTGCAAAATATCAGGAAAGCTGAAATACTGTTTTATGCTTTGGGAAATGATTGTCAGTAACCTTACATGTATGAAAATTGAATATATTAGGCTCAAACATGCAAAAAGGATGGTATGGTCCTTTAAACTTGCCGATCTTTTTTTGTACGCTGTATATATTTTCTTTACGTCTCAGTAAATTGAGCTGCCATATATACAGCAAATGGAATCCTAATTAGTTTTACACCTTGTTAATGGTGTCAAATACATTGTTTGTCAAATTCAACTCCTCTATTTTCAAATGTGTTATCAGATTATGGGGTCAGTATAGTTGACGAACATGATCCAGCTTTCCTCTGATATCAGTAGTTTTTCAGGTGTTATCTGGTGTCATTTTGTATTTTACTCTCACTTTTCAAGGGGGGGGGGAAGACATTTCCTGTTTAATAACAAAGTATAACTAGACCAAGACAACAACTAGACGTGTACAACAAGTGAATGGTTTTATGAAAAATAATATTATTCACTTTCAAATTATAAAGAGAATTCAATAGAGATAATGAGCAATGTATCAGTAACACGTGGTACATTGTTATATTAGTTATGAGTGGATTAGGACTGTGTGATAAACCAGCATGACTATAATATGGTGATGTTTAGGTAGATGCTGTGAATTATTACGCAGAAGCCATCTGGGTTCCACATTTTAGAATGTATTATAAGTTATAAACTTGCAGTGATTTCTTCCTCAAGTTCTGCCTCGATGCTTTCAGGGTCATGGGACTGAATGAGAAGAGCACAACAGCAGTTCTTTTTTTGTTGTTGTTGTACAAAATGTCTGGAAGGAACTTATCCAACTTTAGTGTGTGTTTTTGTTGGGTTTGGTGACTCATCTGCCTGGATGTGTGTCAGTGTGTCTGTCTGATAACCCACTTTAACTGGGACAAGTCCCTGAGCTTCACACAAGCTGTGTGTGTCTCATACCCTTTACTCATATGTTAGTATGGTAGAACGGAGCCAAACACACACACACACACACACACAAATGACTCAGTAGCAGATGATTCAGGGAGCTGTGAAGTCATATGTTTCTAGAAGCCTTAAGGTGAGAGTGAGTGTGGGAGCTGTTCATAATTTTATATTTCTCAGTTTAATTGGTTGATTTTTAATAGATATAGATTTAGATTTTGTTTATTAGGTATTTTGTTTATGCTTTTGTTTGAAATCATTGGGCAGCACTTCAGCTGGTGAAATGTATATATTTATTTATGTGAGCATGAGGGAGGGCTTATGTGTTTTTTCTTTTTACCAGAGCGTTAGAGGTGGCAGACATGATTGTTTATCTGTTTGCTTAAAAGTGAAGAAATAAATACACAACAATGCAACGTCGTCTGGATGATGGACTGCTTTTGCCTGCATTAGAAATGTTCCCAGTTACCTCGGTGGCAGTTTGATTTCAGTTTTCTTTGAATCTGTTGTAAGGACAAATCACCACCACAGTTAGCAAGTGTGTGTGTGTGTGTGTGTGTGTATGTGTGTGTGTGTGTTCAATATCCTCCATTTGTTTCACTTTGCTCAGTCATTTTTCCTACAGGTGTTCGTCTTATCCCAGGTCATTGTTTCACGTTACACAGCTGCTCCACGCACAGCAAACGTCTTCCTGTTTTGATTTTCCCTGCAGACATTTCTGACCAATGAGCAGAGCAAGTTTTCTCATGTGACTCTTATTGCAATAAAACTAACAACTTGTAGGTGGATTAAGAATAAGAATAGTGATTCCAACCACAGAAAACAGACTATAACTCTGAAAAAAACTGATGGTTTAGTTAGAAAGGCATTTATTTTACCATAAATATTAGATTTTTACCCCTGACTTGACCTTTTGTACACCCTGCACTAATATTCATGTTAATGTATGTGGTCAAATATACTCACAGGTGTAAATGTACTCATGATAAGGCTGTAATAAACCAGATGTACACTCAGGAAGTGGATTTCTATATTTTGCAGCCTGATGGACGTGATCAGATCTAACGATGTGTTTCTGAAGACTTCTTTTTTTTACTTACACTGGCCAGTGGCAGGTGTCTCCTGCGGGTGGGGGTGTGCCTGGAGAGGACGGAGCGTGCTGATAGGCGGTAGTGGTTTAGCAGACAGGTGATCACCACCACCATCACCATCATCACCACCACAATCACCAGGATCTGGACAAACTCCAGCTGGGCTGCAACGACACAGAAACACAGATTTATGCAACTTTTCACAGCAGGCAACTTCAGCAAAGCGATCCGATTGGTCGGAGACAACCAGTCAACGAACAGAAAATGAATCGACAAGCATATTAAAGGACCATACCACCCATTTTGCATGTTTGAGCCTAATATATTGAATTTTCATACATGTAAGGTTACTGACAATCATTTCCCAAAGGATAAAACCATATTTCAGCTTTCCTGATATTTTGCAAAACCTCTTAATCTTTCAAAATCAAATATTCAAGCGATACACCCACCTTAAAAATCAATGTTTCACCTGCTAATAGTTACACAGCCTTATGAAGTCACAGTCCTTTAAATTTTAAGATAAACGCAGGTCTTCTTTTGGGACTATATTCCCTGGTGGAGACATACATTCACTCCACGCTTTTTATTGTGCTTAAACGCTAAAATTACGTAACTTCTAAGAAACCCTGAATACAAGTCTTGTTTGTGATGATAGGTTACCTATCCCAAAAACGTTTCAAGTATTAACAAGTTGATTTTAATAACATACCAGAATGAACTGAAACCAATGTTGGTCTGGAAGGTAGGAAAAACATTTTTAATTCACCGTTCCAGTAGTATTCTTTGGGAAATGATTGTCAGTAATGTTACATGTATGAAAATTGAATATATTAGGCTCAAACATGCAAAATGGGTGATATGGTCCTTTAATAATCAATTAATCATTTAGTCATTTGCCAAATAAATATTTGCTAGACCTTCAAACATGCCAATGTGTTGCTTAAATTTATTTTAATTGATTTATTTACGGCTTTTTTCGAGCTGGTTGGGTTAAAATAAGCAACTTGAAGTTGTTGCTTGAGCTGTTTGATGAGCATTTGTCACCATTTCTTTTTCTTTTTTTTTTTTTACACTGAATGGTTAATCAGTAATTGATAAAGTAATAGATGGGGTAGTCACTACTGAAAGTAACAATTCATAGCAATCCTAACTGTAATTAATTTAGACAAGTATATCAGAAACAAGTCAACAAAAGAAAATAAATCTCAGGCACATTTTCTATGTACTTAAATACTTTAAAAGTATCTTTTAAAGATACTTAAAAAAAAAGGAAGAAATACAGGAGTAAAAATCCAATAAAAACAGACAAAAACAAGTAGATACATAGATACATAGATTACATAACAACTGCTGTTAAAAAAGAAGCTGCAGAAGAGCAAGTGTGCTGAAAAGCATTTAGGCAGATTTTGTGTCTTTAGTGTAAAATGCAGCAGAAGCAGACAAACTCCTGAGTCTCATCATATGATGTCTCAATATGATGTATTATGCATGATGCACCTGAAATTGCTGCACGGAGCTGAATTAAGACAGAAAGCAAACACATTATGCAGCGAGAGCCTCTCAGCTTTCATCATTGGCAGGTGTTTGTGATGTAAAAGGAGCAGGTGAGCTCTTTGAGGAGGTTTATAAGGGTTTATAAAGGGCCTTTTCTCTTTAAAGAAACACTTTTCACATCTAAATCCATCTTCCTTAATTAAGTCTGAAAACATCCTCCTCTTCTTTCTTTTGCTCGTACTTCATTTTCACTTTTCACTTCTCGATCATTCTCACCATTGGTCTTCTTTTATTTTTGGATGTTTGATCTGAGAACTGAAATTTGTTGTAATGTTGCTCTCACTGTGAGATGCTCTGGTTAATATGAATATACCTGTATATCATATATTATATATACTGATACAATCAGTCAAATCACAATAGAAAACCTTGTGCACACATTAACAACCCATCATATTTCTTCTGATTCTATTTTTATTTTCTGTACAATATTCTAAGGATGTTTGAATTGTTATGCTTTACAGTATGATTAAAGTAACTTAGAGCTGGGTAATAATTCAATATTGCAAAAGTGGCACAAAAATGTATGAAGATGCTTTTTTCCTTATATGGAAAATGTATCTGGATGTCAGTGCTATTCAATGCAACGTGTATATGAGCCTGAATGATTTGAATATAGACCTGAAATAGAAAAAGATGTAGTCATTCTGTTAATGTCATGGTGTCTGCAGACACACACACACACACACACACACATCAGACTAGACTAGACAGACAGGGCTAGCTTTGTTAAGAGAAGTCTGCTCCACCACCCCCTTCCCCCACCACTACCACCACCACCTCACACACACAGAGCATTTTTCTCACACTTTTTTCACACGGAGCAGACGGAGGTCAGGGCCAAGTCAGACAGAGGAACACAAAGTAGCCCGCAGACCTGCAGACATCACACACACACACTCTCACACCCACATACACCCACACAGACTGCAGACTGATTTTGAGACAGAGAGGTTGGTTCACACCAGCTCACACATTCCTGTCATTTTCTCCTGACCAGCTAAACATTACATGAGCGAGAGTCACATAACTCTTTTAATCATTCATTACTATTTCAAAATGAAGTCATTTATACATGATTCTCATGTATTTGACCTGAATAACCTCCTGAAACTATAACGTCTTTTAAAAAACCAGAGGGCTACATAAACAAATATACAACAAAGATAAAATTATAATATTACCACCACCTACACAGGAAATCTAAAACACCTTGAACTGCTCGCACGATCAACACAACCATAACAAAACTCCGCTTGATCCTCAATTATAAACAGAAGTGGAAGACGAGCCGGTGCAGAACTCAGTTTTGATGCTTTTAAACTACATTTCTACTGTAACCTGCCGAAACTCCTGATGAAAAACACCGTACACCAAAAAAAAAACAAAAAAAAAAACATGGCTGACACTGTCTGGTGTTTGTCTTCAGGCTTTGGTATCCATGTTTTGTGACATCCATGTTTGACCTAACCTGATTAGTTTCTCTAAGCTGATCATCTGTCAGAAAGAGGTTCTGTTCCTGTCAGCCAAAGCATCTCTGCAAAGAGTTTACAGCAGCATTCTGGTGTTCATCGTAATGGTTTGGTACGAACGACTAACTCTTATTAATAAAACTAAATTGTATAAGATTGTGAAAACAGCTGGGAAAATTGTGGGTACCAAGCCAAAAAAAAAACAACAGGAGGCGACCAGCACACAAAAAGACTTTACCCATGACTAAAGATNCAAGCCAAAAAAAAAACAACAGGAGGCGACCAGCACACAAAAAGACTTTACCCATGACTAAAGATGTAACACACCCCTCCACCATGAATTTAACTTACTCCTGTCAGGATGACAAAAAAATCCTTTATTCCAAATGCAACAGGCCTCCTCAAACTGAATGAAATAAGTGTATTTTATTTTATATTGACTTGTTTTGACATACTGACTTCATGTCTTATTTTGTGTGTGTTGCGTGTGCTGTTGAGTTGTGATGTATGCTCATGTTTTTTTTTTATGGCAAAACCAAATTCCAGCATTGAACTGAACTGAATTGACTGAATGATGGATAGCCGCTGACGTTATCACTCATCAGCAAACACTTTCACTCTTTGCACTCTTTCACCTGTTAAAGATTCCCAGTGATGCCTGGATTCCTGATGTGCTCACTAACTGACAGTAAAAGCAAACCTGATTTGTGGAGAACGATGGTTAACCTGTCAAACCCGCCAACTATGGCAAAAAAATACGTGTGCTGTTTAAAGGACCATACCACCCATTTTGCATGTTTGAGCCTAATATATTCAATTTTCATATACGTAACATTACTAACAATCACTTCCCAAAGCATACTACTGGAACGGTGAATTAAAAATGTTTTTCCTACCTTCCAGACCGCCATTGGTTTCAGTTCATTCTGGTACACTATTAAAATCAACTTGTTGATACTTGAAACATTCTTGGGATAGGTAATCCATCATCACCAACAAGATGTATATTCAGGTTTTTTTGAAGTTTTGTAATTTTAGTGTTTAAGCGCAATAAAAAGCACAGAATGAATGTATGTCTCCACCAGGGAATATAGTCCCAAAAGAAGACACGCGCTTATCGAAAAATTTTAATGACCATGACTTCATAATTTTGCATAACTATTAGCAGACAAAATATGGATTTTTAAGGTGGGTGTATCACTTGAATATTTGATTTTGAAAGATAAAGAAATTTTGCAGAATATCAGGAAAACTGAAATATAGTTTTATCCTTTGGGAAATGATTCACAGTAATGTTGTATGTACGAAAAGTGAATATATTAGGCTCAAACATGAAAATGGGTGGTATGGCCCTTTTTAATGTGCTAAAAGAGGAAATGAGCTCAAAGTGTTTGTTGCTGTACTAACAATGTACTTTAAAGATGTAAACTAAAGTGTACAAAGTTAAAAGAGGGAATCATCCTCCACCCTATCCTTTCTCCTGGATGCAACGAGACAGCAACAACATCCTTAAACCTGCAGGAGAAAAATAACTGTTTGGCCAAATGTGCAAAAAACTCACAAGCAAACAGACAAACTCACCACAAAGCTGTGTCTGAACACATTCGTCATGGCTGTGAGTCCCTGAGGAAGGCTGCATAGTTTCTTCTCTTTGATAAGGATTTGCTCCCTTTAGAAGATCTTTGTTGGTATAATTTTTACTCCAGTGATTCACTCCTTCAAATTAAACTTCTTTGTCTCTCTTTTTTTCTATTAACTAAAACAAAAACTACAAAAAGGAAATGAAAATGAAACAACGAGGCTGCGAGCTACATGTCTTGCGGACAGTCTGATGCCGTGTGCGTCTTCATCGGCGGAGACGCTCACATTGAGGCTCCACAAAGCTTTGTCTCCTACTTTTTCTCACACACATTCCCCCACTCTCCAGACACACACACACACACACTGAGGAAACAGCTGACCAGACACTTGCACCCCCACCAACCAATAGCTGTAAACAATAGGGGTCAATGTGAGGGAGGAGGGGAGTTACAAAGAGACAGACAGAGAAGGAAGAAAAACACAGGGGGGANAACAGCAACAAAGTTTGAAGTCCAACACTCATTCAGAAAATGTTGCATATAAACATCTACACCAGGGATACTCAAATAAATTTGTCCAGAGGGCAAATTTTGCAAAATAAAGGGGAGCCAGGGGCCATTGATATATATATAAAAAAAAAAAAAAAAAAAAATCACTAATTAGTCCCTCCACCTTGAAGCTGCAGGTTAAGTTTGTTTAGATTAGTAGTAATGTCAAATAAGAAAGCAAACCATGAAAACTTCGTCTTGCAAAAACTTGAGAACAAAGATGATCTTTTCTGCTACCAGAAAGAAAAGCCAAATGAAAGTTAGCATGTTTTGTCTTGCTTGACGTTAGCAGCCTTGTAAACCGAACTGTTATTTGGCAGATTGAACACAGCGGTTTAGGATTAGCACAAAACGCTAATATAAGTGTGTAGCCTCTGTCCATTTTGTGTTGAACTGGTTGTTTTTGTTTGCCAATGGCCAGGTGTTGCATCTGGCAATCACTAGCTTATTTTCATGAATAAAACTTGTGGCGACAAATGTGCATCCAAAACAATCACGTCATCATTTCCCATCATGCATTTTCCAACTTTATGAAAATAATGTCTAAGTAAAACATTTGTTTCTAATTCCATAAATTTCTTAAATAGTATTTATTTACTCATATTTCATTTGGGATTTAAATGACGTTTGGGGGGCCACCAATATTATGATGGAGGGCCGGATGTGGCCCCGGAGCGGGACTTTGAAAATGTAGGATCTACATCAATAAACTGTGCTGTGGAAAATCGACCTGTTGGTGAACTAGCTTCATGCTAATAGTTTAGCATTCCTGAAACTGGAATTTTCAGGTCAATACTGAAATTGATATTTGTTTTTTATTTTTTTTTTGTTTTTTCTGACAACATGATGATAATGATTCAAACTGAATGTTAAAGTTGTTGTGTGTACGTCCTGGATCTGTAAATAGCCAATTATTTGCTAACATGTTAGCTATAAGAATTCAGTGAAAGGGTAAGCCGGGGCTGTGTGTCTGGAAACTTATTATATAGCTTTTGTGCCCCCTAGTGGCCAGAAATCAACTACTGCAGCTTTAAATATATCATGTTGCTGCAATGCCACCTATGGGAGAAATACCACCAAATCTTGCAGGATCGCTGTAAGTTGATATGCACATATGTTGCCTGAATTTGGTTGCAATAGTGGCAGCACTTTAGCTCTGCAGCTAGTCACTTGCTCCTTAACAGAAATTTGGCACGGCCGAACCCGATGCCAAATTTCAACGAGATCTGCTGAGAATTTTCTTTGAGAGTTCTTGTTACGGAACAGAAAAAAACAAAAAGAAAACTACAGGACTGAAAACCAAACCGTTTTGGCTGAGGTGAAAAATGCAGCAAAGACAAACTCGAACATAAATTACACAAATGAAGATTTGAGCGGTAGAACATGTTTAGCAGAAATGGGTGAAAAGTATGAGGAAAAAGGATCACAGCGGTTGAGAATGTGAAGAATAATACTAGTGAACTCAGATTACCCTGGATCAGAATCAGAAGCTAAAGTTCATAGGTTCTTCCCTGAACTATGCCCCACCCTTTCACCATTGTGTAAAAACTGGTTGGTAACTTTTGGTTCTGCACCAAAGAATCACTCTGGCTATTCACTCTGTTTTTCATATGTTTTTGCACGATTTCTTTGCTTTCTCACAAGAGCTGCACTTACACTTATTCAATGTGACTGACAAACGCTTTTGGACATATGATGGACACTTTGCACAAACTTTCACACACTTTCACAGACTTATACTAATCACTACACTCAGAGTGGCATGCTTCCCTATGTTTGAATCCTGCCCGAAACACACACACACACACACACACACACACACACACAGTGGAGGAGAAAAAGAAGAGAGGGAAGATGCTGGGATTTTGTGTAGAACCTGGAAAAGGTTCTTCAAAGCGTCCTGCTGGCTAACACTCAGAGCTAAGCATCAGCCATCCCCCCACGAAATGCCAGTTCCACACAGGCAGTCAGGACATTTAAAGGACCAAGGACCAAATTCATCCAGTCAGACAAACCCACAGGTCATTAAAGGACCATACTGGAGATCATGCATGCAAATATGTACAACCCGCATGCAGGTTTCATTACTGACAATTTCCAAAACATAAAACCATATTTTAGTTTTCCTGTTATTTTTCTAAATCCTCTCATCTTTCAAAATAAAATGTTCAGGCGATACGCACACCTTAAAATTCAATGTTTCACCTTCTTACACTTTTGCACAATTGTAGAAGGCACAGTCATTTTAATTTCTCTGTAAAAGCCGTCTTCTCCTGGGGCTATATTTCCTGGCAGAGACATACATTGTCTTCTGTGCAGCTCTGTGTTGGACCAGTTGGACCAGACCAATTCTTACTTTACTTTGCATAGTTGCCTTTGTCAACAGTGTTTTTATTCCTAAATTTTTACATTTGTATTTGCCCTTAATAGCATATGCAGTGTTTCCCATACATAGGCGAAACTTGGGCAGGCCGCCCAGGTTTCTGAAGACCCACTCAGGTTTCGCGGGATGATCCAGCCTTAAAAATACAACTCAGACACTGCTGTCACACACACCGACACACACACATACATAGGCTGTACTTGGGTGGTCCCAAGAAAGCAAAATTTTATGTCTTAAATGTGGCTGAAGGTTGATATCAGCATTAGCTATGCTAGGTTAGCCTAGCGTAAATATAGGTTTACCATATTATAAGTAAGTTTGCATTAATCCTGGCCTGGAATAATCCTGCAGCTGACAAAAACTGACCCTGGTGCACAAAAGCAGAAAGGTTAGATGAGCCCTGAAACATTTGCACAAGTGCAATCACTTTTTCACAGTTTTTGTTCTGCACAACATGAACGTACTAAATAAACGGTGCATGACAGAGAAAACCATCAAATACACCCAGCATGGAATAATAAGAAAGAAAGAAAGAAAGAAAGAAAGAAAGAAACACACACACACACACATGCAAACAACCATAAACACACACAGACTGAAATAAGGAAATGTCAACAGTCGCATTCTGTAGCTTATTAAAGATAAGTATTATCTTTGTAAATGGCAAAAAGAAACACACACACTTAAACACACTGCGATGCCAGCCCGGCCATCTGTGTGTGTGTGTGTGTGTGTGTGTGTGTGGGCACAGGGCCTGCTGACAGCTTGTCTGTCTCTCTGCTCCTTCAGCTGCTGCTGAACTTGTCTTTCAGCCAAAACACTCCAACCACTTTTCTTTCTTCCTTTCCTCCTTTCTGTTCTTCACTTTTGGCTTTTCTTTCCTTCCGCATTCTTTCATTCCTTTTTTTGAATCTTCTGTCAGTGATAATATTACTAAAACCATCTAGTCTGAGCCATTTTAGTTCATTTTGACAACTTATCACTGTAGATTTTATTTAATTATAGTACAATTTGAAGACTCATTAAATCAAAGAATGTGACGTCTTTGCTGCGATATAAATAATTAATAATAATTAATTTTCTGTTTCTGTTCAGCTTTTCTAATTTGATGTGTCATTCGTGTAAAAATACACCTTCATTAAAAAAAAGAGAAGTTTGTTTTCCTCACACTCCTCGCTGTCGGGGAAGCTGACTCTGTGTCTGTGTGAGTGTGTGTGTGTGTGTGTGTTCCAGCCTGTGATGCAACTTGTCAACTCCCAAAGGCCCAAATGTGTGAGGTCACTGGGTCAGTCAACATCTCTCTCTCTCTTTTTGCTCTCCCTATTGCTCCTTTTTCCATCCTTGTTTCCAACCAAATGTTGTGCACAATTTTATGGGAAAATGCTCGTGATTATTTCTCTCCACCGATTAGCATTATGTGAATATTCTCAAAATATATATTACATAACTGAATGGCATATAATTGCTGCTTCCATCTTTTCATCATATATGTTTTGATTATCATTAATTGATTTGTCTTCTGCACTGACCATTTCTGCTATATTCTTCGTTGTTTTTTCTGCTAGAGTTAACAGGTTTCTATGACGTGTTTCATTTTCATTCTCTTTATATTCTGGTCGGTGCACCGCCTCCGCCACCTAGTTCACATGCACAAATTACATGCGAGACGCCGATGTGAACGTCTCCGTGTGTCACCAGCAAATGGCTGCAGACCTGAAGACATGTAGATGCATGTTTCATGGAGTATTCCCCCATAAACATGTTTTATTTCACTGATTCAACAGGAAGCTGCACAGAATGTATGTCAAATGTATTTCTCCACCAGGGAATATAGTCCCAGGAGAAGAAGGCTTTTACATAGAAATGAAAAATGACTATCTCTTAAACATTTGGACATACGTTAGCAGAGGAAACAATGAATTTTAAGGTGTGTGTATCACCTGAGCATTTGATTTTGAAAGATTAGGGGATTTGAAAAAATAACAGGAAAACTAGAATATGGTTTTGTTTTGGAACATGCAAAATTGCTGGTATGGTCCTTTAATGACATATTTTTTGATACAATTTTTTTTAAAGGCCCTGCACACCCATACTGCTGTTGTTAGGTCACAAAAAAAAACTCCATAAACTGAAAGGAATCATGAAGAACAAGTTACGATCACACTCAAAGATGCAACAAACATTTTAGGAAAGCCAAGAAGATATCAATCAAACGCTCCACGTACACGCCCACTCAGACCTGAAAAAAAATCCAATCGAAAGTCTGAAATTAAAAGTCAAATTCCTTCATTAAAACTTCTCTTTACGAATCAACTTTCATCAAAAGACAATTATCTGATGTATTTACTCTTTGTTTAAAGAGTTTGATGCCGATCAGACTAAGCAGCATTAAAGTGCTGAGTTTGGATAATCAGTTGTACCAAGTGACCAAGTACAGCACAAAAAACAAAGAAACAACCTACTCAGACATTTAAAGTTCAGACAACACCATCCTACTGGAAGAGAGAGAGCAGCCATTCCTCCCTCCTCTCCCTCTCTCCTCCCTCCTCTTCCTCTCTCGTGTTGTCTAGACAGAAGGAGGCTACAAGCCTGGCAGGCAGGCAGACACTCCATGGTTAATCTAAAGCAATTAGCTCATTTGTCATCCTCTGGCTGCTCTCCTCCTCCTCCTCCTCCTCCTCCTCCTCCTCCTGCATTCAGCTAAAGGTCACAGGCGGTCATTGCCGAGTCAGATGGCTTAGAGAGACCAGACAGAAAGGAAAGGAGGTGTCGGGGGAAAGAGGGAGGAGGAAAAGAGAGGAGAGAGGTGGACAAAGACAGACAGGGAGGAAGGAAAGGACAGAGCAGGCAAGGAGGAAGGAAGGGAAGGTAGGAGGGAAGGTGATAAGGGGTGAAAGGGAAGCAGAGAAGGATAGAGGAAGGAGACAAAAAAGAAAGAGAGAGGATGGAAGGAGAGAAGGAAGGAAGGAAACAATGAAAAGCAAGATGATAGCAAAGAATTAGTGAGAAAGTTTAAGAAGCTTAGAAGGGCAGAGACAAAGGATAAATGTGGGAAGAGAGAGAAAGGAAAAAAAAGAGAAGTGAGGCCAGAGAGAGAGAGAGAGAGAGAGAGAGAGAGAGAGAGAAAGCAGAGATTTAAAAAAGCAGAAAGAGAAACACAAGGAGAAAAGGGCAGAAAGAACAAGAGAAGCATTCAAACTCTTCTCTTCCCATTTCTATTTTCTCTCTCTCTCTCTCTCTCTCTCTCTCTCTCTCTCTCACTCCTTGGATGACTCGACAGTCTGGGTAGTCAGAAATAGCACAGACAACTATGTGTGTATGTGTGTGTGTGTGTGTGGGAAAGAAAGAGAGAGATAGGTCAGAGGTGCACAATTTGGTTGCCAATTTCCATGAGAAAGGCTATAAGGGTGAAGGGGACGTGCACGCACACACACACACACACATACACACACACACACACACACCTCTTCATTGACTTGGAAGCCATGGTCATGGTGTAGCCAACAAGTGTGGGAACTTTGGTCTACAAAAGTCCCACTGCTGGTTTCAACTGTGGGAAAATGGTGAAGTGAGTGTGTGTGTATGTGTGTGTGTGTGTGTGTGTGTGTGTGTGTGTGTGCACGTGTTCTCATCTTTCCATCCATCCTCTTTCTCATTTTCTCATATTTCATCCATCGTCACTCGGAAAAAGGAAACATCATTTTCAACACGTCCACGTGTCTCATTCATGACGACATACACACACACACACACAAACACACGCACACATTCACAAATCACTAAAACTAGACAGAGACACTTTATGATATTTCCACAGTATCTACTTATGAATACACACCATGCTGGGTCGTCGAGCAAACAAAATTATAGAATGCGCTGTGATTAGGTTGGACTAGAATAAAATAAAATAAAATAAAATAAAACACAGAAAAAGAGGACACGAGTGTATTAAAACAAGCAATGCAACAAGAATAAGAGTCTAGAACACAGCAGAGTAGAAGCGTTTGGATTCGTATCTAAATTTAGCCCACTGATTCAGGAAACTCCTGCTAAACCACCAGTCTCATCTGGAATGCTAGCCGTGCTAATGCTAACATCAAAGATGTCGCTAAACACTCAGGAACACGCTGAGGAAGACAAACTAATTCACGTGGATATGGGTTGATTGATAAGTTCTGAGCCCAGCCTAGAGCTGAAGAGGTGTTGCCGTTGTTTATTTTTCGACACAGTCGCTGTATCGGCGACTTCGTAGACGTGCTTTTCTCAGCCGCTGATATGACATCATCATCTGACGCCAAACAGCTTCATGTTTGGGAAGAGGTGAAACTTTTAGGTCAGTAGAGTAGGTGCTGAAAATCAGGCCAGTAGAGTAGGTGCTGAACTAGTATAAAGCCACAATTAGGAATGGCAGTACACACACACACACACANACACACACACACACACACACACACACACACACACACACACACACACAAAGGTCAGCTCTGGAACTTTTTAGATTCGCTGAGCTCAAATGAATGCAGCTGATGATACAAAAACAGCCATGGAATTATATTCCCAAAAAAAAATAAATAAATAAAAATAAAAAATAAAAATGACAGCTCTCGCTCACCGCCCTGTTTTACGACTTTATTTGAAGTTATCATTTAATTTCCAGTGTCATATCTCTGATAATAAAGTTTACCGTTAAGGATGTAAAATATCCTCTTCATCACAACTCTTTATCAACTAATTAGTAACTAACTTTATTAAACAACTGGAATCATTATTAAAGTGTTTATGTTACGAATTAATCTAAAAAAAATGCACACTGGCTTTTTTTTTTAAGTCTTTAAACATTATTTATTTAATTTACCTCTAGAATGGACCTGATATGTTACAGAACTCCAAAACACCCTATTGGCGACGTCAGCGACTTTTTAAAATCTTCTGCTGTTAGAATCGTGAGTCGCTGTGTGTAAAAGTCTCAGCTGAAAGGGTTAAAAACTAACATGTAAAAATGATGGGGGTTTTTTAGCTGCTGAAACATGGATTATTTAAACAATGGTACAGTGGTTGTGATATTTTGTGTGGCCGCTGTAGCTTTAGATTAGACGGGATGAAACTTTAATGTTCCCTGTGGGGAAAGTGGGTCATTGCAGCAGCAGTGTCAGAGTTTTTAAGCAGGTAGACCCAGGAGCAGACACGGAGACAGACTGACAGGTAAAAGATGAAATTTATTTATTTTTTTGGGAGAGAGGAGAGGGGTTGAGCTGGCTTCTGCAAGTTGAACGCAGAGCTGAATGGCATGGAGAGAGGCTGGGCTGGCGAGTGCTGGATGCCGGGAGAATTCTGGTCCTGGAACACGACAACGTTCAAATCTGAACAAAAAAACTGACTGGATACTACTACTAGAAAATGAACAATTCTAGTGGCCAAACAACGTGTTTACCACACAGGAAGCAACAACGAACTGGCGAGGAGTGGATGAAGAGCCGGGGTAGATATGCTGCAGCACTTGATTAGTGGACAGGCATCAGGTGAGCACGCTGATTGAATGATCAGAAGATTGGAATGCCAAGCCCTCACACACACACTCAGAACAAAAGACATACAAGAAACATGAGGGTAAGGGAAAAATACGGGACAAATGGGAAAAGGGAGAGAAAACCAGATCATGACAAGCAGAAGGATATTACAGGAGAAAAAGACGAACAGCGCCGAGGATCAGAAAACAAGCTGCTGCCACAAAGAGACAACATCCATGTTTAAATTAAAGGGTTTGTCTTTCATGTTCATAGTGTGATGTTTTAGGAGTTTGTGATGAGCATTTGTCAAAATGTCAAAAATGTAATTTTGTTCCAGACAGAAATGCATCCTGTAAGACAAACCCAAAGGTCCTTAAAGGAGCATACCGTTTTTTTAGTGTGACAAGTCTGAGAATGAATGAAACTTAAAGACTTCAGAAAAAAAAAAAAAAAANAAAAAAAAAAAAAAAACACACTGATGAAAAGTAACTGATACACCAAGTGTTATAATAACAAACACACACACACATGAATATGCATGAATACACACAAACACAAACCTCCTCTGTGTAATAGCTGACCTGCAAAGCATTCTGTCTGAAACATATGAAAATCAAACCTCATTATCAGCTGCTTGTCTGGCTGCGAGTGTGTGTGTGTGTGTATTAAAAAAAGACAGACAGAGAGAGAGAGAGAGAGAGAGAGAGAGAGAGAGAGAGAGAGATGCTCATTAGAATTCTAGCCAGAAGGAGCTAGACTACCCTTGTCGTCTCGCAACCCCCACACCCAACATCAACAACATTACACACACACACACACACACACACACACACACACACCTATGTTCACAGACACCACACACACTGTTCATTTAAATGTGAAAGGGAAGTCAGACAGCAGCAGAGGGCAGTCACATGAAGACGTGTCTGTGTGCATGTGTGCGTGTCTGTGTGTGATGGATATAAGCCAATGTAATTTTAGACATACAAGTAATCATTATCTGTCTGAAATGTACACAAGCACACACACACACACACACACACACACACACTCAGATGCATCAGGTTTTTTTTTTTGTTTTTTTTTATGAAAGGTGGTTTAATTCCTGCTGCCCACATGCAAATATACAAATATTGTGAAAACACATTAAAGGCTCAATCCTTAATTTTTTTTTATCTTACAGTAAATCATATATGATGATATAATTTATATCATCATATGAACAGGTATATTCTCTAATAAAATCACAAAGTTTGTTTGTGTTGTCGATAAAATATCGGCCTGTGTTTACAACCATTACTCATGTAAATGATAACAGAAAACAATATCATAGATTTACTTTTTGCACAAAGCGAGTCTCTGCATTAAAAAAAAAAAAAAAAAAAAAAAAAAAAAAAAAAAAAAAAAAAAAA
>VXCM01004909.1:66500-99528 GCA_014773175.1 Lucifuga dentata
CCCCCCCCCCCCCCCCCCCATCCAGGAGCACAGGTGGTTTTCAGTGTGAATGCTATGCAAGCTAAGTGCAATATAAAAATATAAAAATAAATAAATAAATAAAAACACCAGCTGGTTTGAATATTTGTGGATTACTAAATATCATTTGTCATTTTTAACTTGATCATTCTGGCCACCTAGTGGTGCTGATGTCGACCTGGTTCCTGGAGACACCCCATAAAATGTGATCAACAAAGGAATCCAACAACTCAAACATCAAAACGCAAACATCAAAAATATCTGCGTGAAAAAGCGACAAACTCAAACATAAAAAAAAAAAAACCCTGGTCTCACAATGATCAGCAAAAACCCATGTCAAAAGCCACAAGTTTATACCTGCCACAGATGTTTTATCATTAATAAAAGTGAGGTCCCTGCACTGCGACTCCTCTCGATATGTCGAGAGTGTTCCCAGAGATGAAATACTTCCTTCTGGAGGTACAGGTAAATCCAACACACTCCCCTTCGGGTTGTACCGCGGAGGTCTCCCACTTTACATTAGGGTCATCCATCACACCTAAGTCTGCTGGACCTCAACTGAATCCTTTGCGGGTCTTCGTAGAGTCGATGGATGTTCTGGTAGGAGCTCTTGAGAAGCTGAGTGAGGAGTCGGAGTGTCTGGGTTTGTGAGTGTCCTGGATCAAGACTAAGATCCAGGCTTTCAACAACTTCTTGGACTCAGCCGTCAACAGTATGTCTGTATGCGGGGAGAGTGTCGAACTCATTGAGAGATTCACCCACCCTCAGCAGTGACATCCATGTCTCTGGGAGCTCATCTTATGAGGACGAGAGATGTCTGGGGCAGGCCTGTGGGGTCATGGGGTCACTGGACAGGGGTGGTATGGCACTGCTGATATCTCTGCAAGAAGACGAAGGTCCAAGTCTTTAGAGTCCTGGTGCTCCCAGTCTTGCTTTATGGGTGTGAGACCTGGACGCAAACCAGTGACTTAAGACGTTGACTGGATGTCTTTGGTACTCGGTCTCTCCGGAGAATCCTTGGGTACCGCTGGTCTGACCTTGTGTCAAAGGCGGTTGCTCCAGGAGGCCTGGATGAGACCGATTACCAGCACTGTGAGGGAGCGCCAGTTGTGACACTACAGCCATGTGGCACGTTTCTCTGAGGATGATCCAGCATTCAGGTTCCTCGTTGCTGAGGACCCCAGTGACTGGACCAGGCCGAGGGGACGCCCACATAACACCTGGCTGCAGCAAATGGACGGATGTCTCCGTGAGATGGGGATGGACCACGTGTCTGTCAGGATGGTGCCAACCAGGACCTGGGGCATTTCCGTAGCATGGTGGATGCAGCAACACGCATGCTCCTGACCTGACATGACCTGACTACCCTGCAGTCCTGCTGGCACGTTCCAGAACTACACCCAGTTTGGAAAAAATACATTTTAAAAAAATTAAAAACTGTTTGAGTATTTTCTTTCACGCCAACAAAATCATTTACAGGCATGGAAATAAGACGAAATAACGTGAACTCTGAACACAGCTTTAATGAAACAATGCGCAGCTGTAAAAAGTGAAACATGAAGCACACGCTGACTTTTATCTGAGTTCACAGCAAAGCGTCTGCTGTCGGTCCGCCTGTACGGAACTTTACATCCAGAAACTTCAGCAGTGGAGATTTCAGTGTAGTGTTTGAAAGCCGTCTAGTTGGTGAAGGTGGAAAGACGACTCCACTTTCATCAGAATGTGATTCACTACACTGCAGTTATGACCTTTCCACAGAGATCAGATTTTGCTTCTTCTCTTCATCCTCACAGAATTCAACCTTTCTGAACGTTAATAAAGAGCCATGAAGTTATGAATTCCCTCTAACAAATATTCATGGCCAAACCCGTTTCTTCTCAAAGTGCATGTGTGTGTGCATGTGTGTGAGAGAGAGAGTGAGTGAGAAAGAGACAGCAACAGAGAGAGAGAGAGAGAGAGAGAGAGAGAGAGAGGACAGCAAGAGAGAGCAAGAGAGAGATAGTGAGAAAGAGTGAGAGAGCGAGAGAGGAAATGTTCAACATGGTACCAAGTGTGAGAGTGTACATCCCAGAGGGGGCATGCAGGTGTGTGTGTGTGTGTGTGTGTGTGTGTGTGTGTGTGTGTATATACNGAAAAGTTTGTTCTCTTGTAATTAGTGAGAGAGAGGGGGGGAGAGAGAGAGAGAGAATGTTCAAGATGGTATTGTGAGAGTGTAGATTACAGAGGGGGCTTGCAGGTGTGTGTGTGTGTGTGTGTGTGTGTGTGAGCCAGACATGCTGTTCAAACAGTGTTTTTCTGACAGACCAAAACCAGCTTAACCGGTCTTTACATACACACACACCTGGCTAGACACAACAATGTCTGAATGCCCTGCGTGTCTGTCAGTGAGTGTGTGTTTGTGTGTGTGTGTGTGTGTGTGTGTGTNGAAAATCAATTCCACATGAATAAACAATGGTAATAAACTGGCGGAACATCAAGGTGTGCCGCCAGTTTAAATGTATGACAAATTGAATCAATAAAGCTAATGAGATACAAGTGCATCTATGCATGTTCACAATCATGTGTGTGTGTGTGTGTGTGTGTGTGTGTGTGTGTGTGTGTGTGTGTGTGTGTGTGAAAAACATATGCTGACAGACTCCCAAACCAAAAAACAGCTTCTCTGGACCATGCTCAAGATTCATTGCAGCTTAAATGACAATACCGGTGATTTTTTATGTTTGATCCCACACATGATTATAGAAGGCACGGAGGTTTTAATTTCTTGGTAAAAGCTGTCTTCTCCTGGCACTATATTCCATGGAGACATACATTTTCTTCTGTGAAGCTCAGTGTTGACTCTGCATTGAAATGCTAAAATTACACAAAAATTCAATAAACATCTTATTCGCCACAAACTTGCATTCCAAGTCTCTACAAGTTGATTTTTATAGGGTGGAATGCACTGAAACAATGGCAGTAGTCTGCTTTGGAAAAATGGCTGGCAATAATGTAACAAGCATGCCGGTTGTATTGGGGTCGAACATGCTAAATCATTGGTATGGTCCTTTAAACACAGCACCAAATGCATGAAACAGAGGAAAGGTAGCCATGGATCTGGCTAAACGTTCCAATCAAACCAAAAAGTAAAAAGAGCCTGAAAAGAACTCTAAATTAACTCCTGCTGCAGATCAAATCAGGCCAGATCCTAACTTGATCCCTGACATGAATCATCTTGTGCTCCCTTTTGTGTGTGTGCATGAGTGTGTGTGTGAGAGAGAGACAGAGACAGAGAGAGAGAGAGAGACAGAGAGAGAGAGAATAAAAGAGAAACTCTAGACAAAACAAACCTTTGCAGAAACCCAAACAAGATCAGAATGACAAAGCTTTTCAAACGAAGCATAGCGAGGGAAGGAGAAGAAAGGAAACGAAGACAATTGCTCAGGAAGAGAAAGGCTGTACGGGGAGGTAAAGCAAAGCAAAAAGTAAAAAAGGTGAAAAGATGTAATTGCTGATCTTTTCTGTGTGTAATATAAAACTAGACACCACATTTGGAACTCTTTGTCATCAGAATTTAAAGGGCCGTACCGGTGGCATTGCATGTTCAAGCCCGAGAAACACAAACCTGTGTGTATGTTACCTTACTGACAATTTCCAAAATATAAAACCATATTTTAGTTTATCCATTATTTTGCCAAATCCACCTAATCTTTACGTCTTAAAATTCAAGGTTCTGTCTGCTAACACGTACATCCAAGTATAGAAGGGACGGTCCTCTTTAATTTCTCGGTAAAAGCTGTCTTCTCCTGGGACTATATTCTGTGGTGGAGACATACATCATCTTCCATGCAGCTTCGTGTTGGATCGTTTAAATAAAGTTACTTTGACAAAAAAAAAAAAAAAATTAAAAATTAATAGACATAATGTTTGCTGAGATAGATTATGTAACTCAAGCAATTTTCAAGTCTCTACAAGTTGATTTTAATCGTGAACTGGAATGAACTGAAACCAACGGCTGTCAGGAAGGTACACTACAGGCCAGAAGTTTGAGGCCCAGATTTAAAAAAAAAAAAATCANGCTGTCAGGAAGGTACACTACAGGCCAGAAGTTTGAGGCCCAGATTTAAAAAAAAAAAAATCATTAATACACTGTTCGTTTTACAATTTACTACACAGGAAATGACAAAAATATATGTAAGTATTGATTATGTAGCCACGATGGCTTAAGAAATTATTTTTAATGAAGGCATCAGTCTGTATTAGTGCAGCACTCCAGTTGAGTTCCAACTCCCTGCTGATGTGTTTTAACATTCTATTCAATAGCTGCTGTCTGCCTTCTCCCACATCNCCAACTCCCTGCTGATGTGTTTTAACATTCTATTCAATAGCTGCTGTCTGCCTTCTCCCACATCATGTTGGGATTAAAGGACCATACCACCCATTTTACATGTTGAACCTAATACAGGTATATTCAATTTTCACACATGTAACATTACTGACAATCATTTCTCAAAGCATACGACTGGAATGGTGAATTAAAAATGTTTTTCCTACCTTCCAGACTGCCATTGGTTTCAGATCATTCTGGTACACTATTAAAATCAACTTGTTGATACCTGAAACATTCTTGGGATAGGTAATCCATCATCGTGAACAACACGTGTATTCAGGGTTTTTTTCAAAGTTTTGTAATTTTAGCATTTAAGCGCAATAAAAAGTGCAGAGTGAATGTATGTCTCCACCGGGGAATATAGTCCCAAAAGAAGACCTGCATTTATTGAAAAATTTAAACAACCGTGACTTCATATGGCTGCGTAACTATTAGGAAAACTGTCGTTTCGATCGTCTTGTAAGTTGTGACTCTTTGAAACTCTTTCAAAGTCGCTGAAATATCTGGAGCGTTGTGACTGTCACGAGGCAGGAAAAGGCTTATCTGGAAGTATAACCCTTTTAAGGTGGGTGTATCGCTTGAATATTTGATTTTGAAAGATAAAGAGATTTTGCAAAATATCAGGAAAGCTGAAATACAGTTTTATCCTTTGGGAAATGATTTTCAGGAATGCACCATGTATGAAAATTGAATATATTAGGCTCAAACATGAAAAATGGGTGGTATGGTCCTTTACTTGCTACAGAGTCTGCTCATGCTATCATGTAAAACATGGGGGAATCAGTAATGCTGTGGGGGGTTTTGGTGGAGAGAGATCTGGTCCAAGTTAAAGGAATTATGAAGAAAAAGAATTACCATTCCATCCTTCAAAGACATGTGATTCCATCCGGTTTATGAATTATTGATCAAACTTTCATTCTTCAACAGGACAACGATCCAAACCTTCATCAAAATTATGCCAAAATTACATCCATTCAAAAGAGAAGCACAAGGTTTTGAGAATTATGACTTGGCCAGAGGGGTTTACTTTGATGAAACTAAAATCTGATGATTCAAAATGCTTAAATGTTGACTAATTATTCTTGAACACTAATTAGTCACATTTATTTTATATATTTTTGTCGTTTTCTGTGCAATAAATTGTAAAACAAACAGTGTATTGATGATTTTTTTTTTTTTTTTTTTAAATCTGGGGGTGGCCTCAAACGTCTGGCCTATAGTATAGGGAAAAACAATTCTAACGTTTCCTCCTCCATGTAGCATATTTATTGGGCTCAAACATGCAAAACCACCGTTTTGTTTGTTTTTTTTCTTTGAGCACAAAGCAGAATTTGAAGAAAATTTCATGACATGACCTCAGCACAAACTTTTTTGATTCAATCTGTCATTTTCTATGGATGTGAATGAGGAAACATGAACGTCCACACACACTCTCTGGTTCACAGCGTGGCAGAGATTGACGCTATCATCATGTCTCTACAGTATTAATGTCAGCAATGTTTACGATGACCAAATCTGCAGTTTAATACTGAAGGCCTAATGAATCAACGACAAGCTGGGAAACTGTCTCTGTGCCTCAGGAGTGCAAAAACGATACGGGCCTCATATGTCTGAGCGTGTGCGTGTGTGTGTGTGTGTGTGTGTGTGTGTGTGTGTGTGCACCAGCTGGCGTGGCCTACCTTCCCTTAACTAAACAAGGTGTGGGAGATTATCTGATACAATGTGAGCGGCACCTGCGTTTCTGACATTGCCAAGAATCTGTCAACTCCTGTATGACAGGAGCTGTTTAAAACACACACACACACACACACACACAAAACAAAACAAAACAAAAAAAAAAAAAAANAAAAAAAAAAAAAACGTGTTGGCTCACATTTTCCTTCCTGCATCACTACTTGTTCCTCATCAACTTTCCCTGAACGGAATCTTCTTTGCCGCATCTTCAGAATCTCAGAATACTTCCAGATAAGCCTTTTCCTGCCTCGTGACAGTCACAACGCTCCAGATATTTCAGCAGCTTTGAAAGATTGTCAAAGAGTCACAACTTACAAGACAACTGAAGCGACAGTTTCCCATCAAATGTCTTTTTTGAAACATGGAATCTACTATATCTGCAAAAACGTACACTAAATTACAGCCTGGAGATGGAATATATATGCATACCCTTCCTGCCAACTTTGGGGGTGTGTGTGTGTGTGTGTGTGTGTGTGTGTGTGTGCAAGGCTTTAGGGCCTCGTATATCTTAGAAACAGACTTCACTTTACATAACACCGTGAACTAGAATCACGCAGAGCTCAGCCACAGAAATGTGACTAAACATGACTTAGATATCAGCAGAGGTCTAGCTGCTGTCAGACTCACATCATACTGTAGCTCTGCTGGAATAACATCATAATCTCATTAGTACAATGAGAATAAAAATTGGGTGTGTGTGTATAGACTCTGCTGTATTTGCTTTGTTTCTCTAATCCCATTATAATCACAGTTTAAACCCATATAACTGTGATAATAGTGTGTCTACTGCTCTGTCTAGCTGTGTGTGTGCATGCGTACGTGTGTGTGTGAGTGTGATCGTAGGGGTTACTGTCATTATAATGAAGCTTGGTTTTTGTATATATATATACTGTATATACACACACACATATATCTAGCATATATACTGTGTATATAGAGAGAGAGAGAGAGAGAGAGAGAGAGAGGAGAGAGATATAGATATATAGATATATACACACACACAGTATATATGCTAGTTCCTGTGTGTTTGAACGTACTGTATAATGATAATTATTATAATACAAACAGCATGGCGGGGTCAGAGTCTCGTCTGTGTGTGCTTTGTGTGTGCTTTGTGTGTGTGTGTGTGTGTNGGCGGGGTCAGAGTCTCGTCTGTGTGTGCTTTGTGTGTGCTTTGTGTGTGTGTGTGTGTGTGTGTTTGTGGATGCAAATGATGTGGTCCCAGCTGTTTCCTGTAGGCCAGAGGGCAAAGGGAGTGAGACACACTCAGTCTGTGTGCGTTTGAGTGTGTGCGTGGTGTGTGTGCGCGTGATGTGTGCATAAGTGCATGTGTAGGGTCAAGCCCACGGTCATGTGCATCTATGTCATGTGTGGGGGTTGAGTGTGTGTGTGTGTGTGTGTGTGTGTGTCNGCATCTATGTCATGTGTGGGGGTTGAGTGTGTGTGTGTGTGTGTGTGTGTGTGTCTTTGCAGACTTAAGTGTGTATTGTCTAGACATGGCGTCTCATTTGGTTTGCAGCAATTCGGCTTCATCAGCTCTGCATTATTACTTTGCGGTGACAAAAATGACATCATACACAGTGTTGGAAATAATGATTTTGCTGAACTTATTAATTCATCCACTGACACTGAAATAATACGTTGTTTTATGATTTAAATCATTTAAGTAAATTTAGTAACAGGAAGTAGTTTGAAACTTCCAGCAGGAGCTCACTTTAATGCACATTTTCATAACTTCAGGGTTATGTGATATATTTTTTCACACAAACTATAAGATTAGCTACTCAACATAAACACAATGTGATCACACACACACACACACACACACACACACACACACACACACACAGGCAGCCTATAACTTCCACACCAGCCCCCACTGTAGTGACAATGAACCTTTCACCCACTCCTCCCATTCATTCCCTCCTTCTCCTTCTCCTGACCTGACCCTTGACCCTTGCCCTCCTAGACATGCTGGTTGCTGTGGGATATCCCCCCCCNCCCCACACACACACACACAGACACCCACTTCCCTGCAGATGCAGAGAAAATTTGGTTTCATATGCAAAAGCAACCATTAGCATTCAGCGTTTGCATATCTGAATATGTGATGGTAATTATTTGGTACGAGTGTGTAACCGTTCTGTCTGCGCTGCTTTGACAGAAGCTCCTCAAACATAAATCTGTTTCTTTAATTTATGAGAGGTGAGATATATTTTTTTACCACAAATATACATTGAACATTAATTTGAACTAAATGACAATGACAGTCTTTCATGCAGAAGAATCCCTTATATTTATTTCTATTATTCACCAACTTGGCTCAGACTAATTAAAGGAATAGAATTGAATAGAATTCTTTTTCCATATCATACTTGAACTACACAGTGGAATCATTCTGGTTTAGGTTAATTAATGAAAGAGTAAAGACCATTAATCCATACTTATAGATTGGACAAATACTGTCATGACTTATTGTAACTCACACTAATTGCTGACAGCCAAGTCACTTTTGTCGTACATATGAACAGATTATCAAAGAGCTCAGACTAATGAAAGAAATGCACACGATATGATAAATGACAACTTTCTGACTCTGACTAAATAATAAAATCCAAGTCAAAACATTAGTCCGTGCCTCCAGCCTGACATTTAAGTGTGCTGATTGACCATGTAGCAGCTTATCCCAGCTCAGACTAATTAAAGAACACTTGTATAAAAAGTGTCGACACATCACTTTGAAAGACAAAATGCAACAAACTGGCTTATCTTAAAGGACCATACCGGCCATTTTGCATGTTTGAGCCTAATAAATTCACTTTTCATACACGTTACGTCACTGACAATCATTACCCAAAGGATAAAACTGTATTTCAGCTTTCCTGATATTTTGCAAAATCTCTTAATCTTTCANACCCAAAGGATAAAACTGTATTTCAGCTTTCCTGATATTTTGCAAAATCTCTTAATCTTTCAGAATGAAACATTCAAGTGATACACCCACCTTAAAAATCAATGTTTCACCTGCTAATTGTTACGCAGCCTTATGAAGTCACGGTCGTCTAAATTTTCCATTAAACACAGGTCTTCTTTTGGGACTATATTCCCCGGTGGAGACATACATTCACTCCATGCTTTTTTGTCCATTTTTTTTTTTTTTCAAACCAGCAATCAGACATTAATGTGGACTACCAGACAGTCATACAGCATCTTCCTCCAGCCCAGACTAATTAATGAAAGAGAAGACATGCATATTTCTTGCTGTAAAAACAGACCTCAACTGAGGTATTTGGAAGACCAGACAGCCTTAAAGCATTTATTTCTGTCCCAGACTAATTACTGAAAAACAAGAGGCGATCTTTTCCATACCGCCTCATGACAGCCTATGAATTAGCAGGCAGATAGTCTTTTGCCTTTAGTTAAAAGCCTCTCAACCTACAGAGCGTCTCTGTATGGATTTATTCACATGGCTAGACAGACGCATAGGGACGGCTTTGACTTCAGACTAATTAATGGGACAACATCCAACAGAATGCAGGGGACAGAGTGAATGCTGTCTTGTATGCAGATCATATGCACACAAACACACACACACACACACACACACACACACACAACCCCCCCGAAGTGACAATGATCTTGACCCCTAGACACACATGCTGCATGCATCTACATATATGCATGATGAGTGCTGATGACTTTGTGTGTTTGTATGCGTGTTCTTTATGTCTAGACCAAGAAACAAGGAACAGCTGAAAGTAAAGCAAGATGGAGGAGGAGGGTTAAATAGATGGCAAAAAAGGAAGGAAGGAAGGAAGGAAGGAAGGATTATGGTAAAGTTGAGAAAGAATGAAGGAAACAAGTAAGTATGAAAGTAAAGGAAATCAACAACGGAAAGAGAGATGAAAGTTCCAAAGAAGAAAAGAAGCAGGGGAGAAATGAAAGATGCCAGAAAGAAAGCCACAGTAGAAGGAAGAAAGGAAAGAAGGAAAGTGTGGCGGTCTTGAAACCATGAGACTGTTGGTTTGAATCCCAACCTGTCAGGACTTTAAAACCACTTGGACACAGAAACGGCGTTAGAAACACGCTTTCCTTCATCAGCAGCTGCTGCCGAGTTGCCCTTGAGCAAGGCACTAAACCCAGAGCTGCTCCTGTCAGGCTGTGGCTGTACTGAGCAGCTCCCAGTATGATGTGTTGGACAAAATAAAATAAAATCGTTTAAGAGATAAATAGATTTCTCCTGAGATCAATTCCTGTGTGTGTATGATGATTAGAATACAAGGTGATCGTTCTTCTTCTACTTTCACAAATCCTCTCTCAACTAACCACTTATTGAACACGTCACACACACACACACACAGAGGGAGAGAGAGAGAGACAGAGAGAGAGAGAGAGAGAGAGAGAGAGAGAGTACTGACACACAACCACACAGAGAGGTTTACATAATAAGTCTGGGTCAGCCAGAACAGACTCAGTCATTTAATTTCCATGATTCAGTGTGTGTGTATGTGTATGTGTGAGAGAGAGAGAGAGAGAGAGAGAGAGAGAGAGAGAGAGTGACAAAGAAAGAAAGAAAGAAAGAAAGAAAGAAAAAGAAAAATGTGTGAACATGATAGAAATCTGCTGATTCAGCATATATTTTATCTACACACACTTTTTCAGCCATTCATGCAAACTGACACGTCATCAAAAGAAAACTGCATCTCGTCGCAGTCAGCATCTTGAAGGTTTGACTGGTGGCATCTTCCCAAATGCTGATTAGCTGCATCCATTGCTGCGTTTTGTTTTTCATGCAGCCACGCCTTCAGAAAACGCTGCGGCGAAGCCAAACTTCTGACAATTATCTCCATTAAAATATTTGTTTCTGGCAATTGAATAAAGACGCAGGTTGCCACGGGACATCATTTTGCACAGGACACACATGCATGAAAAAAAACTGCGACTATTTTTTTTTTTTTTTNTTTTTTTTTTTTTTTTGGTACAGAATGACAAATGATCTGCTGGTAAATCAGCAAGCTTTCATAAGAATTTATTGATGTGAGTCAGAGGTTTATGCAACTGTGAGCATGTGATGGGTACTTGACTGTTGTGTTTTTTGTTTTTTTAATAAAGTCACTGTGAACATTTGAGACAGGAATTCATTTTGGATCAGTGTCAGTATGTTTATCAAGTTTATCGAGAATGTGTCAAACTTCTTGAGGTGTTTTTATAAAATATTTAGGTTATTATACGCTCAGAGTAGATAATATTGTAATAATATCAGGAAAAAAAAGAGTATTAATGATATTATAGTCAAATTAATATGTGCCAAGCATGGACGAGTGACAGAATTGGTATATATTGTGAGTTGTAGTCATCATTTGGGCATCAATGTGAGGAAGACTTGCTGCCTTTGTATGGTTGACCAGGATGAGGAGCACAAATTAAAGGAACAAACCAGCGATCATTAGATCATGAAGCAACAAGTTCCTAAAATATACTACTTTAGCAGTACATTTTGGAGTTTTTTCCTACCTTGCAGGCTGCCATTGGTTTCAGTTCATTCCAGTACGCTATAAAAACTTGACTTGAAAGACTTGAAAGACTTGAAAACACACCTGAGATACGTAATACATCACAGCAAACAACATGTCTATTAGGTTTTTGTGTCGAAGTAACTTTATTTAAAGGACCATACCACCATTTTGCATGTTTGAGACTAATATATTCAATTTTCATACATGTAAGGTTACTGACAATCATTTCCCAAAGTAGCTCAAACATGCAAAAGGGTGGTATGGTCCTTTAACCGAGACTTTAATGGGAGACGATGTATGTCTCCACCAGGGAATATAGTCCCAGGAGAAGACGGCTCTTACCGAGAAACTAAAATGAGCGGCCCTTCTACAATCGTATGTAAGGGTTAGAAGGTAAAACGTTGAATTTTAAGGTGGGTTCATCCTCTGAACATTTGATTTTGAAAGATTAGAGGATTTGAAAAAAAAGGAAAACTAAAATACGGTTTTATATTTTGGAAATTGGTTGTCAGCAACGTAGCATATATGCAAGTTTTATGTTTTGGGCTCAAGCACAATCACTAGTATGGTCCTTTAAAGGACCACACCAGTATGGTCCTTTAAAGGACCATACTGGTGAATATATTAGCCTCAAACATGTTATACTATTGAATATATTAGGCTCAAACATGACCATTTTGCATGTTTGAGCCTAATATATTCAATTTTCATACACATTTCCCAAAGGATAAAACTGTATTTCAGCTTTCCTGATATTTTGAAAAATCTCTTAATCTTACAAAATCAAATATTCAAGTGATACACCCACCTTAAAAATCGATGTTTCTCCTGCTAATAATTACGCAGCCTTATGAAGTCATGGTCATTTAAATTTTTCGATAAACACAGATCTTCNTAATAATTACGCAGCCTTATGAAGTCATGGTCATTTAAATTTTTCGATAAACACAGATCTTCTTTTTGGGACTATATTTCCCAGTGGAGACATACTTTCACTCTGCGCTTTTTATTGCACTTAAATACTAAAATTATGTAACTTTGAAAAAAACCTGAAGACACGTCTTGTTCACCATGATGGATTACCTATCCCAAGAACATTTCAAGTATCAACAAGTTGATTTTAACAGCGTACCAGAATGAACTGGAGCCAATGGCAGTCTGGAAGGTAGGAAAAAATTTTTAACTCACCATTCCAGTAGTATGCTTTGGGAAATGATTGCCTAGTAACGTTACATGTATGAAAATTGAATATACTTAATATATCAAACATGCACATTCGGCGGTATGGTCCTTTAAGCACATACAACACCATGCTGACCTTTGACATGTTAATCTGGGAGGTAAGGTTGATATAAGCTTTTCACAGCATTCGTTTGATTTGTGATGGGTAATGGAAGCACACACTCTTAACTTTCTGTTTCTAGATCAATAAGGCGATAATCCAACAAATGAACCGTTCCAGAGTTTGTGCGTAACCAGACTGAGACTACGAAGCCAAAACTGTCTGGGTGCTGTTGTTGTGTTCGGACTTCGTGTCAAGGAGGAAAGCGTACCTGACACCGCATAGGCATCTGTAATCAGGTATGGGAGTTCAGTGCCTTGCTCATGGGTACATTGGGTGTTGCGGAAATCAATAAATCTTGCCATCAAACAGTTCCAGGACTCTGAAACCGACAGACATCCAGCCGCTGTGTTCTTCCTGTCCCCGACAATGAAGTCACTGCCCAGGAACACTCTGCCTCTTTTCCTCGAATTCAACAACCAAAATAAATACCATTACCCTCCAGCTGAACTCACACACACACACACACACACACACACACACACACACACAGGATAACATTTATGTTGGCTGTGGAGACAGACTGTGGAGGAGGTGATGTTAAGCCAGACATGTAGTAACAAATGTGGGGGGGTGGGGACCTAGCTGCTGGTAGGAAATAATTCTGACGAACTGATACCAGCCGTGACCTCACACACACACACACACACACACACACAGCTCATCTGTGAGTAATGCTGATGTCATGTGCTTTGACTAGCAACGTCTGGAGGCTCTGAACAGATGTGCTTGCGCCAGAGTGTGTGTGTGTGTGAGAGTGTGAGTGTGTGTGTGAGCACGCAGACACTATTATATATCTGAGGGTGTAACAGGTATGTGTAACCCTACAATTACAGCTTTTCAGATGAGATGAGGGAGGATGTAGTGGGGAGAAGGAAGCGGGTGAATAGTTTAAAGTGACTCAGGGTCTCTCTGATTTCTTCATAAGTCTGGAAAAACAAAATATCTGAAATCAAAGTCTTAAAAATTCATAAAATGCTTTAAATGCGGCTGTTTCAGGTGGACTGAGTGACAAATTACTTTCTTCCGATGTCCACAATTAGATTACTATGTAACGCGATGAAAAACTTCAGTCAGAAGTGGGTTTGATTTCAATGTATTGGTTTTTAAGGGTGTCAGATTCCCTGGAAATGACCTTTTCCCTACAGGAAGTCAGAAACAACCATGAGTCAGTTAGTTGCTATTTTGTGTTAGCTAAGTGGTATGTTAGCTACCAGTTACTTAGCACTTAGTGTGTTTTCATGAATCAGAACATGGGTACAAAGCGCAGTCAAATACACAGGGCCTTTAACCCAGGGCATGCCGGTGCACTTTCTGTATTTTTATAGCTGGTGACGTGCTGTGCTCCTTGCCGCAGAAAGACCGGGACTGATTAGCATACATGATCGGCAGGTGTCTTGAAGTCAGTTTAAAGGACCATACCATCCATTTTGCAGGTTTGAGCCCAATATATTCAATTTTCATACATGTTACGTAACTGACAATCATTTCCCAAAGGATAAAACCATATTTCAGCTTTCCTGATATTTTGCAAAATCTCTTAATCTTTCAAAATCAAATATTCAAGCAATCAAAATCGATGTTTCACCTGCTAATAGTTACGCAGCCTTATGAAATCATGGCTGTTTCAATTAAATGCAGGTCTTTTTTGGGACTATATTCCCCGGGTGAGACATACATTCACTCTGAGCTTTTTATTGTGCTTAAATGCTAAAATTACATAACTTCTAAAACAAACCTGAATACACATCTTGTTGGTGATGATGGATTACCTATCCCAAGAATGTTTCGAGTATCAACAAGTTGATTTTAATTAGCGTACCAAAATGAATTGAAACCAATGGCAGCCTGGAAGGTAGGAAAAACATTTTTAATTCACTGTTCCAGTAGTATGCTTTGGGAAATGATTGTCAGTAACATTACATGTATGAAAATTTAATATATTAGGCTCAAACATGCAAAATGGCCGGTATGGTCCTTCAAGGCCTGGTAACAATCATGGCCAATCACAACAGCTTCTCTCTTCCCCTCAAAAACTGTTCTCTGCCCTCCACAATGTTTGGCGTCTGAGATCGTGTGATTTTGATGACTTATGTGGGTTTGTCAATCTTTACGCCTAAAAGCAGTCTGCCATTGGGTTTGCCAGTGACCCCTCCCCCCACCCCNCACCCCAACTGTGCCTCGCCTCCTGCTGCAGCAAACACCAGCCAGGCATGAGCAAGGAGGAAAATGTCACTCCACCTGCAGCATCTGATGCGGTAATGCCAGCAGCTGCACGGTCTTCGAACGTCTCACACAATGCTCTTTCATACGCCGACAGCCAACAAATTGTACAACTACAAATTATATTTTAAGTTTTGGTGGAGAAACATATTCATATTATAACAGCTTCACTACAGCATTAGCATGTAGCAAATTACCTAAAAATCACTACTCTTTGCTAAAAACTTAGGGGGCCGCTGCTTTGTTCGACTGCCTCTTCATCTAAATCACTCCATCATAAGTATCCACACACACACACACACACACACACACACCAAACCCCCTTTACTCTCTCTTCAATCTTGTCCTGTTACACTCCACTACTCAACAACACTGAGCAGTGAAGCATAAACCCTTAGTTTCAATCAAATGCCACCCAATTTTGTCTTTCGTTTTACAGCTCTCACTCCTTTCTCTCTCTTTCCTTCCCTCTTTCCACATTTATTCAGAACATTTTCAATCTTTCTGTCACCTTATCCCTCCCTCCAAAGTTCCAGCATCTCCTCACTCTCTCCCCTCTTCCTCTCTCTGTGGTTTATCCCTCCCTCTGTCTCCCAGACTAAACATCAGGTCTTTTCCCAGACAGAGGAAGAGAATGTGTGTATGTGTGTGTGTGTGTGTGTGTGTGTGTGTGTGTGTGTGTGTCTGCATTCCTATCTTTCTGTCTTTACATGTCTAGCCAATAATTTGCATTGCATTAATGGTTTACTGCCATTTGATGACTACAGTACTGTGCTGGTGCTAATGCTACAGCTACAACTTCTAAGATAAATGCTGATGGTTTGGCTTTGGCACTGATCTTATTAGCACAAATGCTAATGCTAATGTAATCACCACTGCTATTAGTAGTACTTCTAGTACCGCTGCTGCTGGTACCACATTTGACACATATGCTAGAGAAAATTAAATGAAAATAATACAATTTTTAGGTGGCTACTACTAATAGTATTTGTGAATTTCAAAAAAAGTCTAATAATTATATATTGGCCTTTTTTTTAACAAAAAAAAAAAAAAAAAAAAAAAAAACCAGCTAGCATTTTGGTCCATGATCCCCAAATTTGATATTAAGGAAGGATATTTGATGGTTGATCAAAATAGATTATTATCAAAAATGATAGTAAATGCAAAGATAAAAGTAAAAATTTAACAATAAATATTCTTTGAAAGACTAATAATTACAATGCTGATTATTAAAATGTCAAATGTCAAAAATTGAAACTTAATAAAAATCAGTATTGGACAATAATATTGTTGAGACAGCAAGTTTTCTTCTTGTTTTATTACATTGTAAAAGCAGATTGTGAAATGAAGACTTGCTTCTACTACTACTACTCCTACCACTACTACTACTAACATTACTACTATGACCAGTATAGCTATTTTTGTGACAATAACTACTACAATAGCTACCATGCTGTTAAAGAACCATACTGCTGATTTTGCATGTTTCAGCCCAGTAAGTGCAACCCATATGGATACAAGTTACTTTACTGCCAACTATGTTCCAAAACATAACCCTGGAGTGGTAAATTTTAGATGTGTTTTTCCCTACCTTCCAGGCAGCTACTGATTTAAATTTATTCCAGTACGCTATTAAAATCAATGTGCAGAGACTTGGAATGTGTTTGAGATGAACAGTCCATTCATTTCATTCAATACATCATATTAAAACCAGTCCAACATGGAGCTGCACGGAAGACAATGTATGTCTCCGCCAGAGGATTAATGCTGCATTCGACAGACCTCGGAACTCAGATTTTTTCGACTTCTTACTTGGAAAAATGCATTGGAACGGCACTTGAAGTCGGAGCTCCGGCTGGGAAACTCGGACCAAAATTATCTAGCCCGACTTACCGAGTATGACGTCACTCAACATGGCAGCGCCCGTGGAAGGTGAGCTTTGTGAATGGAAATGATCAGCTAAAAGGTGAATAAAGTATTTTTTCTTGCATGAAATTGAAAGAAAAGGGTCGGAATATATCGCCAAGTTAACTATCTATTTTGTATAATAACTGTTTGCCATTGATACGTAAGTATAAATAATTTCATAATATTACTTCTCTGCACAAATGTTTAATACCGATTAATATTATTGCAAAACAACACAACCAAACAGTCCTGTAGTCTAACTTTACTTTAGTTAGCATTTATTATGAAGTTTAATTAATTTTACAGTATTTATTGGTGTTCAGCTATGCTTTTTTTATTACATTTGACTGGAACGGTTTGAGGTTGGAAGTTGGAACTTCCAACAGGGGAAAAATTCGACTTTGGAGGTCTGTCGAACACAGCAATAGTCCCAGGAGAAGAGGGCTTTTACAGAGAAATTAAAAACAAACTGTTGCTTCTTCATTTGGGCATAACATTGAATTTTAGGGTGGGGTTATCAGTGAACATGTGATTTTAAAAGATTAGGAGATTTGGCAAACTAAAATAGGTTTTATGTTTTGCAAAATAGTTGAATGTTGTACTGGAATTTGTTTGCGGGTAGTATTTATTCAGCTTAAATATGCAAAATCACCACCATGGTCCTTTAAAAGTACCACTGCTATCACTTTTGTTCTGACTCCAACTACAAAATGCTAATTGAACAGGAATGACTACTACTGTTCAAATACCACACAGACTACTTGCAGTACTGGCTGTACTTCAGAAGTACATTGTCTTGTCCAAACAGTTGAATCATGCCAACTTCAACCAGACTGCTGTGAAGATGTGTGAGTCAGCCCTGCTGGTGACCTCAGCCGGACACACGGACACACACACACACACACACACACAGAGAGAGAGAGAGAGAGAGAGAGAGAGAGAGAGATTTCATCCAAATAAGTTTATAGTACTGAGGCTGTATACATTATCAACATGGGTGTCCCCTCCGGGAATTGAACCCCTAACCCTGGCAGGATTTAGTGCCTTGCTTTACTCATTAAACAACACACACACACACACACACACACACAACCAGACAGACTGCGATACATACACACATGGAAGTACACGAATACACAAATATACACAAACAGATACAAACAGGGATTTCCCGGATACGACCACACACACACAAGTAAACACACGCATGGGTGCACGCGCGGGTGCACGTCTGCGCGCGTGCACCCGCGCATGCACGCAGACGGCGAGACAGACGTCTGGCTTTAATCGAATGACGTAGCGACGGCAAACTTCCACAACTCCCCTGTTCCGCCGAGAAAACACACACTTTCCTTTAATATCCAACTTTAAATGTTCTTGACAACAACATTTTCACATTTTCATCAACTTTCTCGGCTGGTTTAGTCTTATTTTAACCGTTAAACCCGGTGAAAGCCATTTTATGAAGACCGACACAACGGCAGCGGCTCTACCCAGACCTTGATACGAGTTAAAACAGTCCAACATTTCAATATCTGTCAAAATGTACATCTTTTAAAGCTAACAGTAGTCCAAAAACAGCCTGAAAATATTAAAAATTAAGAAAACAACGCATTTTCTTAATCATTTCAACGCTTTGGAGAGTGGCTGTAACTGATTTAGAGTCAGAATCGATAACAAATGAAGGGTGAAAGATCAGCGAAGGAGGAATTTCTACAACTATTACAGTAAAAAAAAAAAAGTAATATTAACATGTGATTCCAGAGGGTGAAACAAAAATTAAGCTAACCAAACCAAACAAAACAGACATAATATGTAATTTAAACATTTTTAGAAGCCACAGCATGAGCAAAAATCAACATTATTGACAAGTCGACAAGCCATAAAATACTGTCAAAACTCGATGATGAAGCCATTTTTGTGTTTGAGAGGTGTAGCAGCGCAGATACGAGGTGTAGCTGTGACTGACGCAATTAGCTCAAAGTTTGCAAATTAGACTGATTTCAAATGAAAGTTACTCACTGATTTCCATGCTCTGGAGGGAGGTGAAGCGCTTGCAGTTACACGTACAGGAGACATTGGCGGCGGTGGCGTTTAGAACACCCATCAAGTTCAACATGAAGAGTCCCAGAAACAGGCATAAATACTCCGGGCAGACACAGAGGAGAAAAGACGGCTGGAAGAAAGAGAGAAAACCAAAAACACACCAAACTCCAGCCCCCAAATAAAACAATCCTCCCTTTTCTCTTTCTCTCCAGCCTCCTCTCCTTCCTCTCCGGTCCAGCCGTCCTCCTCTGTCTCGGTTCTCTCCTCCTCCTCTCTCCGGTTCCTCCTCCTCTTCGCCCGCTATTCTCTCTCTCTCTCTCTCTCTCTCTCTCTATCTATCTATCTATCTATCGATCGATCTATCTGTCTCTCTACCGGAAAGTGCCGGTACAGCCGTTAAAATATAGTTCATGCGTTGTTGGTTAAATGTCCGGTTCCGTTAGAAATCAGGTTCAGGTTTTTCGTGTCTTCCGCCAGAGACCGGCAGACTGACTGAATGTTTAACAGACGTCTGTCTGACTCACTCTCTCTCTCTCTCTCTCTCTGCGCGCGCGCGTGTGCGCGTGTGCTGTATGTGTGTGTGTGTGTGTGTGTGTGTGTGTGTGTGTGTGTGTCTGTCTGTCTCAATTCCAGTTTCAACTTGCACACACACATTGAAAATAGCAGGTAAAGAAAAAAGAGGCAATAAAGACAACTGCAAAATCCCCTAATGACAAAGTCAGTGAACGTGACACAAACTGGAAAGATTCCATATAACTACAGTGGATACTAAAGTATAGTATAACATAAATAAATAAATAAATAAATAAATACACAGAGTGGGGATCCAAAAGTCTGAGACCACATAGAAAATCTGTGATGTTTTCCATGTAAATGTGGAAATAATCAGAAAGTCTGACATCACAAGAAGCTCTTTGGAACATTGTCACATCATGCTGGATAACTTGGATCAGCAGGTTTTTACAAACTTGTGGAGTCCATGTCAGCTGGAGTGATGCTGTCATTAAAGCAAAAGGGGAGCATACCAAATAAATATTCTGAAATTCATATATATTTTTCAAAGAATCAACTTTTCACTCAAATTGTTCACTCAAATTAGATGATACTATCATTTGCAATGAAAAAATTATTGTATTAAATTAAAAAAGAATGCAAAATAGAAGCATTTTCACAGTAGTCTCAGACTTTTGGACCCCACTGTGCGTGTGTGTGTGTGTGTGTGTGTGTGTGTGTGTGTGTGTGTGTGTGTGATAATTTTTAGTAGTGTATCTAAAGGCTCCATGTATTTTATATCAAACATTACAGGGGACATATTACAGAGATTTCAGTAATGCTTTAAAGACCATACCAGTGATCAAGAACCCAATATAAAACCTGCATACATGTTAAATTACTATTACTGACAGCCATTTTCCAAAGCATAAAACCGTATTTTAGTTTTCCTGTTAGACAGGCATTGGTTTAAGTTCATTCCAGTACACTACTAAAATCAACTTGTAGAGATGGTTGGTTCAACTTGTAGACATGGTTTAGATCAGTAGTCCATCACAGTGAACACTATGTTCAGTTTTTTGTTGAAGTAACTTTATTTAACTGATCCAACACTGGAAAGCATTGTATGTCTTTGCAAGGCAACATAGCCCCAGGTGAAGACAGCTTTTACCGAGAAATTAAAACAATTGTCCCTTCTATATTTGGACATACACTGATCAGCCACAACATTAAAACCACCTGCCTAATATTCTGTAGGTCCCCTCATGCCACCAAAACAGTTCTGACCTGTGGAGGCATGGACTCCACAGATGTCTGAAGGTGTCCTGTGGTATCTGGCACCAAGACATTAGCAGCAGATCCTGTAAGTCCTGGAAGTTGCGAGGTGGGGCCTCCATGGATCTGACTTGTTTTTCCAGCTCATCCCAAGATGCTGGATTGGACTGAGATATGAAGAATTTGNCATGGATCTGACTTGTTTTTCCAGCTCATCCCAAGATGCTGGATTGGACTGAGATATGAAGAATTTGGAGGCCAAGTCAACACCTTGAACTCTTTGTCATGTTCCTCAAACCATTTCTGAATAATTTTTGTAGTGTGGCAGGGTGCATTATCCTGCTGAAAGAAAGCATTGCACCAGGGAATACCATTAAAATGAAGCGGTGTACTTGGTCTGCAGCAATGTTTAGGTAGGTGGTACGTGTCAAAGTAACATCCACATGAATGCAGGACTCAAGGTTTCCCAGCAGAACATCACCCAGATCATCACACTGCCTCCACCGGCTTGCCTTCTTCTCATAGTGCATCTTGGTGCATCTCTTCCCCAGGTAAACAACACACACACACCTGGCCGTCCACATGATGTCAAAGAAAACCTGAGTCATCAGGCCAGGCCACCTTCTTCCATCGTTCCATGGTCCAGTTCTGATGCTCATGTGTCCATTGTAAGCACTTTGGGTGGTGGACAGGGGTCAGCATGGCGCTCTGACCGGTCTGCGGCTATGCAGCCTCATACGCAGCACGCTGCCATGCTGTGTGTGTTCTGGCATCTGTTTATCATAGCAGCATTCATTTTTTCAGCTATCTGTGCTACAGTAGCTCTTCTGTGGGATCGGACCACATGGGCCAGCCTTCACTCCCCACGCGCATCAATGAGTCTTGGGTGGCCATGACCTTGTTGCCGATTCACCAGCTGTCCTTCCTGGACCACTTTTGGTAGGTACTGACCCCAGGAATGTCCTAAAAGGCCTGCTGTTTTGGAGATGCTCTGACCCAGTCGTCTAGCCATCACAAGTTGTTCCTTGTCAAAGCCGCTCAGATCATTATGCTGCCCATTTTTCCTGCTTCCAACACATCAACTTCAAGAACTGAATGTTGACTTACTGCCTAATATATCCCACCCCTTGACAGGTGCCATGGTAACCAGGTGATCCATGTTATTCACTTCACCTGTCAGTGGTTTTAACGTTGTGGTTGATCAGTGTATGTGTTAACAGACAAAACACTGAATTTTAAGTGTGTGTATCACCTGAACTTTTGAATTTGAAAGATCTGGGGATTTGCAAAGGAAAACTAAAATATGGTTTTATATTTTGGAAATTGGTTGTCAGTAATGTGTATGTGGGTGGTATTTATTAGGCTTAAACACGTAAAATCGCTGGTATGGTTCTTTAAAGGCTCCTTCTTGAGAAGCACTCTTTTCTAATTGGCTAACTGCAATCAGCCTGTGAAAAGCAAATGTTGGCCAAACACTTGCTCACTACTCTCCTACTTGGTGGGCGTGTCTAACCACGTTTGCAGTGGGTAAATTCAAATGCATTACATACTGATGTCAACATGTTACAGAAGTAAAGGGCCAATCAAAACAGAGCTTTCAGGGCAGTTCAGGACCTGTGAGTTTGTCTCATTAGATGCATCTCTTTGGGCATCAACATCAAGTTTTGCAGCTTTAACAATGCCTGTCTATAATGATATGAAAATATATACTGTAAATGAGTGCAACATGTGCAATTTAATACCATAACCAAATACAATGGAGTATGATGTAATGCGAGTAATATAACATTACATGAAAATAAGCCTAGTCTAGATCTAAACAACTAATTGTTGTGATTAACGTTACTAAAACAGAAATCACTGTGGATTCGTTTGTCGTGATTTGTTCTGTCTGTCCCTGTTTCAAATTCATACAGCCCTTATTAGCAGGAGGAGGCAGACAGTAATAACAAAGCAGTTGCAAGATATAACCAAAACAATAAACAATAATCACGTTATGAAATTAAAAAATGAAATAAATATTTCCACCCACATAGAGAATACATGTGTAGGTGTTATAAACTTTAAAATATTCATCATCAAACTGAAGTCATAGCTGACTCAAGGTTGAATATTGGTGTGTGTGTGTGTGTGTGTNGTGTGTGTATGTGTGGGCCAACAGAGCGAGACAGCATTACGTCAGCGCCACAATTGACAGACCCCAGTGACCAATAAGACGAGACAGTAACAGCATGTCTCATCTGAGTCAACTTTCTAATTAGACCTGCTGGACTTTATAGCTGAATGTTAAAGTGGTTTAACTGCCCAGCTGGTCGTCAACGAAACCCTAATCATGTGGAAAACAAAACATCAGCCAGAAGTCACTCCACACTCTTATAAGTAGTAGTAAAGAAAAAGGTGTAAAGAGAAACAAGAGCTAACAAAATCTGATCAAAATGTTACTGAGAAGAAATGAGCAGGAGGCAGTTCAGTGCCTTGCTCATAGACACAAGGCATATGGTTCTCGAGGGAACCAAATGCGGCCTTTTAGTAAAACCATTATTCCATGATGCTGCCAACTGTGGAAGAAGTACCAAATATTAAACATATTTATACTACAGTTGAAAAAAAAATAGCAATAAAAGCCTTTTTTCTTTCTTTCATTTAATTTCTAAAAAAACAAAAACAAAACAAAAACTACTTAAGTAAAATTAAATGTATCGGTGGCAAACTGTACTCAATTTCTAGAGGGAAAAATGGGGAAATTGTAACAAGGTTATAAAAAGCAAAAAAGAAATTAATTAACGAATCAGGCAATTAAATCAAATGAACTTTAAAGTAGTCAAATAAAAAGAGTTTGGTTTAAAAAAACAAAGATTAACAGGAAGTGCCATGCCCTTTAAAAAACAGTTAAAAAAAAAAAAGGCAATCCTGCCTTCTAAAGAAAAATTAAACTAAATTCAGAAAAAAAAAAATCCTAAACTCCCTCCAAAGCTTCTTTTCTCTAACAGTATAAAGAACACAGACTCAAAAAAAAAAACAAAAAAAAAACAAAAAAACAAAAGGGTCAAAAATGGGCACCATTTAGGTGATACAAAGGGAAGAAAAAGAAGAAAGAACGAAAGCACCAGGCTGAAGCTTCCTTCTTATATTGTGGAGGCTGATGGGAAACTTCTCAGGTGCTCCAGCCCTCCCACACCAACCCCACCCAGCCACACCTCCCCACCCACTGAGGCNCTTCTCAGGTGCTCCAGCCCTCCCACACCAACCCCACCCAGCCACACCTCCCCACCCACTGAGGCAGACCTGCAGACTGAGAGGGAAAATGTGAGGGAGAAAAAAAGTGGCACCAAAGCTTTTTAACCCTTTAGGCTTTAACAAAGTATCCAAAGCAAATGCATAAACTGTGAAGAATGGTCTGTGCCAGAGCTGTAAATTACTCTTGCTTTAACATGTTTATGTGTGAAAATCCCTATAGCTGCTGATTAAGGATTTTCATTCATGTGACAGCCTTGTATTTCCAATTTTGGAGAGCTTGGAATGAAATAATGAAAATTATAAAATGAAATAAAATGTCTCAAAGCTGGAGATAAATATTTCTTTTAAAGACAGAATACACTGTGTTTCTGTTTTATGGATTTTCATGCTTTCTGATTAGACAAAGGATAAAATCATCTCTTTACCAGGATAAATTCTCTGACCTGTTTTTCTCTCTAAAAGTCTTTTCAGAAGAGTGTTTTTTGATTATTTCAAAAATATTGTGTTGTGCCATTGAGATGAAGTAAGACTGAGATGCAACAGCAACTTTTTTTTTTTTTTTTTTTTTTTTTTAATCTTTTGTTCAATTTAAAGTCTTAATCTGGAAAGTCTGTTTCCATTGATATACAGGACATAGTACCTAGTGTGCAGGACACACATGCCATGTAGGGACTCTGGCGCCACCTGTTGGACTCCAGCAGCATTAACATAATTGATACGAGCAGGCTTGTGCAGTGGACATATTAACAGAAACACTTAAATAGATGTGAATATGAGGGATTGAAGCCACACAGGAGTTTCAGCCCCTCTGAACTGATGCAGTCAGGTCTTGCACTGCCTGCAGGAAGAAAGGCTGCAAATCCTTCCCTGTTCATTGCATTCCAGGTACTGATGTGAACTCAGCAGATAAAAAAAGAATGATTGCAAAGATCTAAAGGCTTAAATGTCATTTCAAACAAACTACATTCGCTCTTTGTCAGTATAACATATGTTAGGTTTTCAAAATTTCAGAGAAATGCTTATAGCAAATTCAATACTACATGGTCACAGTGAAATTTGGGGCATAACTGATGAAGACCCTGAAATCATATCCATTTCCATTTTTCAGAAAACACAAAACATATGCAATTAATGATTATTTGCTCAAATTCAAAGGGAACAAATACAGATTTCCATGTTCTCATTTTTATTTAGGGGTCTATTTTGAAAACCTTTGCAGTACTTCAATGAAACACACGGGTGCAACTCTAGTCTCCTTTGCTGCTGTACTGCTGTGCACACTGAGTGAAAACAGGCCAGGTGGAGATTGTGCGACTTGGTTGTGTCTGTAATTCACAATGTAGAGAGCGATACTGCATCCTCAAACTAGATGCTAACCAAAGAATAAGAGAAAACAGAGGGATTAAAAAAGAGAAAATAAAGTGTTATGTTGACAACAAAAATGAAAGGCAGTTACTTTATACCATTCTTCTTTGTTGTCACATCTGTATTAATGTGCTCTCGGTTTTTTTCTGTCCACAAGTGCTCCTGCTTGCACCAAGTTTGCACGTCTGTTGTTACTAGAGCTGATTCACTCACGCAAGTGCACTGAGGCAGCTCCTAGTATTAATCGGATCGGCCGTCGGCCAAGATTTTTGACATGCCAGAAATCCTTCTGAGTGTCCGACAGCCCAATCTTTCCTGGATTCGGCACTAAAACTCAAGTCAGGACCCCGCTTACACAGCACGTCTAACGGCCACAGGTCAGGTGGAAATTTGATCTGACTCTAAATGAGTGGGGTCCAAACAAATTGAGGTCAAATTAGCCCGAAAAACGTAGCGTCGGTTTGGCTTTAGGTACTGTCTCTTTAAGGTCCCCCCTCCTAAAAAGCCTGCACTGTTCTGATTGGCTGGTAGGGGATGTAAAAATGCTGCTATGGCTAATGTGTTAGCAAACAACTGCCTGCTTATACAACAACGAAAAAAATTCAAAAAAAATCTAAAAATAAAAAAAATTACCTGCATGACTTGCATGAGGGATAAGTTGAAAAAAAGGTTTTGCTCAAACTAACCCTTTAAGGTGCTAACTTTTAGGAAGTAAAAGCCTTTATGATGGACTCGACTCCCTCTGTTTGATGTGTTGTCTGTAGAAGGAGAGAGAGTATATATCATCAACAGACCAGACAGGGATGGATGAGATGATGGTGAGTCAGTTTATCAGTTTACCGTCTAAAGGGGCTGAGTCATCAAAAAGGACACCACAAAAGGTGTGGTTATTCTTCCCCTCTCTCTCTCCAGTGTTTTCCATCTATTCCTGCCCTTCTTTTGTTCTGCATTTCCCAATTTCTTTCTTTCCCATCCCTTATATCATTCATTCCTTTTTCTTCTTTGTTTCCTTATTTTATTCCTGCACCTGAAAACAAGAAAATCCCAAATCAGGAGATATGTTTACTGCTAATAGTCATTTAAATTTAGTTAAGTAAAAATGTGAAGCAAGACTCTATTTGTAATGGCGTATTTTTGCGATACTGCTACTGATGCTTAAATAAAGGATGTCCATGCTTCTTGTCTGACTGCTTTTAGTCTCTTTTCTGATCTAAATCCTTCACTCTGTCATTTTCTCTCTTCTTCTCTTTCCACTCACTCTCTTTTTCAGTTTAATTTAGCATGGTTATTACCAAAAGAAAAAAGCAGAATCTCTCTCTCTCTCTCTCTCTCTCTCTCTGTCTCTCTCTCTCTCTCTCTTTCTTTTCTGTGTGTGTGTGTGTGTGTGTGTGTCTGTCTGTGTCTCTTGGCCCAGATGTGTGGTAGTCTTCATCTAATCCCTGTGTTCGGGATAATAGAGTTTTATAGGTGGTGGCCAATCCCTTTGCAGGTGGGATTAAACGTGTATTAAGTATGCTTCTTCATGAAAGCAGACAGCCAGACTAGCACTAATCTGATTTTAGCCCTCTACGGTAAAAACGCCAGTTTGAGCAATCCCATTCTTCTGCAACTGCATTGTGTTGGTGTATGTTTGTGGGTGTGTGTTCTTGTACTTCTACCTTTATGGGAACCGAGCATTCTCTCAAGAATAGGAAGGTGAGGTGGCCCTCATTTCTACGATAGGTTGAGATCAAAATTAAGAGTGAAAATACCTTGTTTTTTTTTTTTAAAGGATCATATCAGCTCAAGCACATTTTCACCTGATTTAATGCCACACAAGCACCCAAAATTTGTTCTGTTTCCTGGTTTTAGTAACACCTTTGCTGAAGTTTACAGTTGATGGTGTCCTGTAGTGGGAGGACAGCTCACTAATAGAGAGAGAGGAGGAAATGGAGAGAAAACAAACAAGCGGCTAATTGCTATGTTCAAGGTTTGCCTCTCTTTCTTGCTTTATTTCAATGGCAGGTTTATATACTGCTTTACATCAGAGTCAATTATCTGATCTGTGATAATTTCTTAAATGTATATTGTACAGTTGATAGTTGATGAAAAACATTGCTGAGTTTTTTTCTGCTAAGGACAAAGAGCAATAATTTATGATTGAAATCACATTTGATTTTAAGTCTTAATTGGCAAAGTAACAAGTAACTACAGTCTCCAGACTAATTAACCGAGCACAATATTTCACTCTGACATGTAAGCTTCTTGCATGTCAGAGTGAAATATTGCGCTCATGTTACAAAAGCAGCACAGACTTAAAATACTTTAAAACTGTACTTCAGTACAGTACTTCAGCAAATGTACGTCTTCACTTTTCACCACTGGAAATAATGTGAAACAGATGGAAAGTACAAGTAACGCGCAAGGAAAAGGCTGCAATTATGGTGGAAGTGTCCTTTAAGTTCGAGAAAACTCTGATAAAAACTTGACATTTGACTGAAATTTGTGCTGCAGGATATTATAAACAGGTTCATGGCTGGCTGCACACACGCACACACAAAGACACACACACACACACATAGACACACACACACAGACACACACACACACACTCGCAGTGTCACCCTCTCATTGCAGCAGCTGTGTGAGGTAATGTCTGTCTGAGTCTGTCTGTGCAACACCCTGCAAGAATAACAAATCTCTCTCTCTCTCTCTCTCTCTCTCCCCCTCCCTCCCCCCTCATCGTCCTTCTAATATCTCACCCTCTGTCTGTCTTTCCATCTGCAGTCCACCCACCTTTACTTCCCTCTCTCTCTCTCTCCATCTCTCTCCTCTGCCTCCTCTCTCCTGTCTCTTCCTCGCTCGACCCCATCCCAACGTTGTTTGAGGCTAGACACAGTAGACTATTAAAAACGTCCTCTGTTGAAAAGAGATTGTGTTGTAAATAGAGAGCGGGGAGCGAGAGAAATACTGTAGACATGAGGTAGAAAGGGTATAGAAGAAAGAAAGAAAGAAAGAAAGAAAGAAAGAAAGAAAAATTAGCCATAACACTCATTAGACTTTATAAAGCTCAGCATCATCATTTGAACCACTGCAGTCAGTTGGCTCCTTTCCATCTTTTTCTATCCAATATCAGTAAAAAATGACAGTATGGAGCGGAGAAGTGGGCGGATGTGTAGACCAGGGTTCCTGCAGTAAAAATCCTCCTCATTTTTCCCACAGAAACTGTGAGATGACTGTTGGAGCTTTAAAAACTTTGGTTCAATGACAAAAAAAAAAAAAGGNAAAAAAAAAAAAAGTCAAAGGTACAACAGTATGTAAATAAAAACACAATCAACTACAATTCCCAAGGTACACTGCAGTGAGAAACATCCAATCAGAGAGCTTCAAATTCAGCCGCCATACCGCTGAAAGCTGTCTGTCTGAAGCTAGAGGTCAAGCTTTTCGATTCTGCTGGATAATTTCTGATTTTAGATGGATTCAGCAACAAAAAGCCTCACTGAAAACCAAATAATCATACAAAAAATTAGCATATTTCAGGACAAACATTTGCAGCTAATGTTGGTCTGATGCTACAGTAGAGGTCTGTATGTATTTAGCGGTATCAGATGTTAAATGTGGTGACTTTCTGATTCAGTTTTTCTGATCAGTTTTGATTGAATTCAGCTACTGCTTTGTGGCCTTTTGTTCCACATAAAGTGCTCTGAATACACAAATTCAATCAGTGACTTTGGCTGTAGTTTTCTCCATAGCAGCACCTGCTTGTGCTCATGCGTACATTGTGCTCAAAACCATCCACCACATCAGTCTTATCAGATCTATTTCTAACCATGTTACAACTCAAATAAAGTTTATTGTCCTTCCACAATATGCACAGGACATACAGAGGTGTGAAATATCATTTCTCCTGATCCACGGGGCAACATAACTTCATAAAAAATTATGACTTCTACTATTACTACTACCACTACTACTAGGAATTGGAGGGGAGGGGGGGTNGGGGGGGAATTAAAATTTTTCTGATTAATTTCAACACAAATTTAAATGATTCCAATATCAATGAATAAAATTTAAAAAAAAAACAATTTTTAAAGTCTAATTTTAATTGAACCTAGTAGCTTAAAGTAACACTAGTAGCATAAGTAACACTAGTAGTGTAAGTAAGTAACGCTAGTAGCGTAACTAACTCTAGTAGTGTAAGTATCATTAGTTTAAGCAATGCTAGTAAGCGTAAGTAACGTCAGAAGCTTAAGTAACATTAGTAGCATAACACTAGCGTAAGTAACATTAGTAGCTTAAGTAATGCTAGTAACTTAAGTAAGTAATGCTAGTAGCGTAAGTTCTGTCTGACAGGAAAATGTAGAAGACAGTTGGGAATGGTTTCCTGTAATACAGTCATTAAGTTTTCAACATATATTTTGAAAGAATGTCTTCACTTTTTTTTATACAATAATGTAACTCAGAAGACATAATCCAAACAAAATTTTCCAGAATTGAACTGAATCAAATCAAATTCTTGTTTGCTGTAGTGATGGACAGGCTGACAGATGAGGTTAGACAAGAATCCCCTTGGACTATGATGTTTGCAGATGACATTGTGATCTGTAGTGAGAGCAGGGAGCAGGTGGAGGAAAACCTAGAGAGGTGGAGATATGCCCTGGAAAGGAGAGGAATGAAGGTTAGCCGCAGCAAGACAGAATACATGGCTGTGAATGAGAGGGACTCAAGTGGAATGGTGAGGTTACAGGGAATAGAGATAAAGAAGGTGGAGGATTTTAAGTACTTAGGGTCCACAGTCCAGAGCAATGGAGAGTGTGGAAAAGAGGTGAAGAAACGTGTGCAAGCAGGTTGGAATGGGTGGAGAAAAGTGTCAGGTGTGATGTGTGACAAAAGAGTCTCGGCAAGAATGAAAGGAAAGGTGTACAAAACGGTGGTGAGACCAGCGATGTTGTATGGCTTAGAGACAGTGGCACTGAGGAAAAGACAGGAGGCAGAGCTAGAGGTAGCAGAGACTAAAATGCTGAGGTTCTCTTTGGGAGTGACGAGGATGGATAGGATCAGGAACGAGTACATCAGAGGGACAGCGCATGTTAGATGTTTTGGAGATAAAGTCAGAGAGGCCAGACTGAGATGGTTTGGACATGTACAGAGGAGGGATAGTGAACATATCGGTAGAAGGATGCTGAGGTTGGAACTGCCAGGCAGGAGGCCTAGAGGAAGACCAAAGAGGAGATTTATGGATGTAGTGAAAGAGGACATGAAGTTAGTTGGTGTGAGAGAAGAGGAGGCAGAGGATAGGGTTAGATGGAGGCAGATGATTCGCTGTGGTGACCCCTGAAGGGAAAGCCGAAAGGAAAAGAAGAAGAAGAAGAACTGAATCAAATCAAAGCTTTGAAAATCAGAATTTAATTGAATCAGGAGGTTAGAATTGATATCAAGCCATACTACTACTACTACTACTACTACTACTACTACTACTACTACAGACAGGCTAAAAGACAATTTATAGATACCAAGACTTGGACTAGACAACTTAAAGTGGAATACTGATGAGGTGTTTGATATGAGCAATAGATGCACTATAGAACACATTTGTGTGGAGAAACTTTGAGTACTGGATTTTTGGACTGCAATGGTTCTTTCTGAAGATAACCATTCACCCTGGTGTGTCTGTTAGGACACAGGAATGGACCCGCGTAGTTCCAACAGGTTTTTATTGCACAGTAAGGCAGGGATGCACAATGCAACAGCGATTCATGGTGGCAGTTACAAGCTTGTATTACTGATGGTTTTTATCTGAGACGCATTCAAACACAAGTCCAAATAAGGTGATAAACAAGTCCAACCGCAAAGTCTCAGGTTAATAGTCCATGAATCCACTTCCACGAGGATGGCTGAATTGACGTTCAACAGCACACAGCGGCAGTGATGTCACCGCTTATTAGGCAGCTGATTGGCTCACTCAGCTCTCCTTAACATTCAGAAGTCATAAATATGGAAGGGGATGTCTAATTTACATGACAGTAAGAAAAAATGTACAGAATAATACACAACGTACCTAACAGACACAGCAGACATAGTATGCACAGCTGGAATAGAAAAATGCACATATTTACAGATGTGTATCATGTATACAGAATTAGCATCATGTAGGTTGGCAAATTAAGTTAGTAACAACAATAGTAGCAGCATTCTCCTAGTGTGTGCAAAACCCTAGTCAGTGTCAACCATTTTGTTATTTAAATTTTTATACATGAAACAAATAAAAATGATCAGTAGCCTAATCAATAATGAAAATAATCATTAATGGCAGTGCTAGATCCACATCGTTGGTCATATTTCATTGCATTTACTGTCAGTATGAAGCTGCTGCTGTCATTCCTACATAAGGTAACAAATAGCATTTTGTGGCGGAATATCCCTTTAATAGCAGAAAAACTAAGTGATGAGAGAGATAGAGAGCAGGAGAGACAAGCTAAAAGGATGGAGACACACAGACAAACACACATGTGGTTATGTTCACACTCACACACAACCACAACACACACACACACACACACACACACACACACATTATAAATGCTTTATTTCAAGCCAGAAAATTAAAAACCGCAGGCAAGTTGCTGAAACACACACATTTAGATATACACACAGACACACATTTCATATTTCTGTCAGCTCTGTGTGTAAGCGTGTGTGTGTGTGTGTGTGTGCGTGTGTGAGGGATTTAATGAGGTCATTGTACAATCAGACTAATCTGATTAGTGTGACAGATTTGATGCCTTTCAATTTCCTGTCTGCCTGTCTGTCTGTCTGTGTCTGTCTGTCTGTCTGTCTGTCTGCCTGTCTGTGTCTGTCTGTCTGTCTGCCTGTCTGTCTGTCTGTCTGTGTCTGTCTGTCTGTCTGTCTGTCTGTCTGCCTGTCTGTGTCTGTCTGTCAGCCTGTCTGCCTGTCTGTCTGTCTGTCTGTCTGTCTGTCTGTCTGCCTGTCTGTGTCTGTCTGTCTGTCTGTGTCTGTCTGTCTGTCTGTCTGCCTGTCTGTGTCTGTCTGTCTGTGTCTGTCTGTCTGTCTGTCTGCCTGTCTGTGTCTGTCTGTCTGCCTGTCTGTGTCTGTCTGTCTGTCTGTCTCTGTGTCTGTCTGTCTGCCTGTCTGTCTGTCTGTGTCTCTGTCTGTCTGTCTGTCTGTCTGTTCTGTCTGTCTGTCTCTGTGTCTGTCTGTCTCTGCCTGTGTCTCTGTGTCTGTCTGTCTGTCTGCCTGTCTGTGTCTCTGTCTGTGTCTCTGTCTGTCTGTGTCTCTGTGTCTGTCTGTCTGTCTGTCTAAATGAATGACTGCTTCATTTCTCTTATTGTCTGTCTGTTTTGCTGACTGTCTGTCTCTCTGCCTGTCTACCTGCCTGTCTCTAGCTAATTACCTGTCTCTAAATAAATGTCTATCTGACAAACTGCCTGTCTATCTGACTGGATAACTGCCTGACTGTTTTGCTGGTTGACTAACTGCCTGTCTCTCTCTCTCTCTCTCTCTCTCTCT